>WSZQ02019864.1:8459-22992 GCA_019419845.2 Weissflogia rhopalogaster | reverse complement strand
CATAGTGAAACCAATTTTTTCATTCTTTACATTTTTCTTTTAAATACAGGTCAATTCAATAGGAAAAACCAAAAAAACACATATTCTACAATCCAGAAGATGGACTCCGACCTCCGATGGTCATGTATGGTGGTGCCCAAGATTTACACATATAAGATATTCTCTTATTCACTTATTTCGTTTCTGCGCCAGAGAGGTTCCGCTTAATACGGATCAATTTACATTATACAAATCATATAAGCGAACAACTTCTGTTAAGGGCAGGTTTCACTGATCTTCCATATTAAATTTTACGAAAATAGGAAGGTGAATTATTTCTATTTGTCTCGAGGAATGTAAACTTATTATTTCTTATACTCTTCCTCTGTAAATGTCAGAAATAAGTTGCAATCATAAACATATATTTGTTTTCCCCGATTCTAATAAATTGAGTGCTTACCGATTGTATGCATTATTACTAACACAAAGTCAAGGTCAAGGCAAAGCAATTTGTAATTTTTACGTTTGGTTAGTTTTTTATTCTATTTATTTATAGAAATTTAGTGTTTGTCATGTATTTATTTAATGGAGCTGTAAAGAATATGTGAAATACGAATAAACTTGTAATAGATGTAAGCCAATAAAGGTTGTGAAAATAATTACTAGCACCAAGTAAAGATTTTAGACCACCAACTAGATAAGTCAACGCTTGCACATCATGACTGCAATTAACATCTGAAACTGCGTCGTATCAACTTCTCTCTGCAGCACAATTATTACTGTTAACGAACGGGTAGTTCGGGTCCTATCTAAAATAATAGACCATCGGCGTTTCCGCCTAAGGTAGATGTTGTCAACAGGCAGACTGATCGTAACAATAAGTAGCATTGTATGATAAGATGTAAGTCCAATATATTTCACATTTGATTAAAAAAAGTATACCTCCCATATAGTGACAAATATTCCTTCTATATTCAACTGAAATATTCG
The DNA here is from genome assembly GCA_019419845.2 of Weissflogia rhopalogaster. Taxonomy (NCBI): domain Eukaryota; kingdom Metazoa; phylum Arthropoda; class Insecta; order Coleoptera; family Staphylinidae; genus Weissflogia; species Weissflogia rhopalogaster. Next base: position 22,023 of record WSZQ02019864.1, on the reverse strand, counting down.
TATTATTTCAAATATTTCAGAAATAAAGTTATGTTAGACTTCCTAGGAGCTATATATTGATAATCAATTTGCACAAGACATTTATTGTAACGATATAGTAAATAAAACAAGTAATATGAAAGAATAGAACTTACAAGCAAATATATGAAATAACTCTACTTTTATGGTAATTTTACTCAACATTCAAATTATTGTATTGTATTCACTTTCAACTTATTATTCAGGTACTTTTTTAATATCTGCAGAATCTTCTCTGTATAATGATTGTAATAACGTGTAAATTTATTAGTCCATTTGATTTACTTATCCACTCTATGACAAATTACATCATGATCACATGGGTAGTTAAATATCTCTAACGGAGTACTTGTATCTCTATTCAGATCACTTGCACTTGTATCATTTTCAAATGCTGGTATTTCAATTAGGGCATGTAAAATGACCTACAGAAAACACTAGTATCCCACGACATATTTCAGGTTTATATTGCAACAAATAAAAATACACTCCAAATACTGGATAATAAACTGGATAACCATTTATATATCAGTTGCATGTAGATATTACTAAACGGAGTTGAAGGTAACAATACATTGAAATGCCTATTTTGAATGAGTTATCATAAAAAACGTATATAATCATTAGAACAAATATGGAAAAACTATGAAAACCAATTAAAAATCGGATCGGGTTTATTTTCAATTTCTTCCTTTGCATCTTCTTCTTCCCCGTTGTTTTCCTCTAACTCATCAGCTACATTATTCACAACGATTCCTTCAGTATCCTGGTTATCAACTGAAATAATCGAATTCGGATCTTCTGTTGTCGTTACTTCCACCCCATTAACAATATTTATAGTATAGACCTTACTTCCGGATTTGTTACCATTCGTAGTAAACACTCTTCTAATTGTCGAGTTATATGGTTTATTTTCGACTTTACGGAACACATACGAGTTATTATTATTTGTATATTTCGTAGACCAACTGTCTTCATGTACAGTGTATTCTGGTGGTTTACTGGTTACAATATCAATTGAATACCTGGGTTTTTCCATAGGTTTCAAAGGTATTTGCATAAGGTTCGGTTGATTTGATGTATCTTGTGCTGATATTGCAGGTTGGGCTTGTTTAGGAACCTCAGGTTGGGCCTGAATAGTTGAAACGTAATGAGTTCCATACTGAATCGGATTATATCCAGGCAGAACTGAACTTGTCATTGGCCTTTGATTCTGAACATTCCACGGATTATTGATTATTGCATTCTCATCGTACTCCCCTGGAGATAAGGGCTCAACTCTATATCCATCCGGTAGTCTTCCAATTGGAACTTGTGAAAGTGTTTGCTGGTAGCCACTCGAGGGATAGTAAGGCATTTGATATCCCGGTTGTGGATATACATATGGCCGAAATGATGCATATCCATGATACGGTGATTGATAGGGGTTGAATTGTTGATGGGGCTGCTGATACATCTGTTGATAGGGTACAGGCATTTGATATTGCCCTTCAACCCTTACCAAGAGCAAGCAGCTCAAACAAATCGCTGAAGTTAGTGCAGCAAAAGCCATTTTCTTACTGACCACAGCAGACATCTCGCTGCGTAAATAACATTTCTAATGTCTCTTTGTTTAATAGTGTCACATTATTAGTGATGAGGTTATCAATGTAGGACGTAGTCCAGAGGACATTGCACTTCATTCAAATGTATATACAAAGTTAATTTCTCTAATTATGCACATTATATGGAAGCAGCATATTGCCAAACGAGTTAGTTGATATCAGACATCGTTATGCATCAAGAAGGCATTCAGTAGTTTTCGATCTTGCGACATTTTCGACCTACTTTCCGGAATCCGTCCTTACATCCAACCGTGATTATCATTCTGTTAATAAGAACAGGAGCTAAAATACATAAAACTATTGTATCCAATCATGAAAAAAGAAATAGTATAGTCCCAATAGAATTTATTTTATTTTATAATATTTACAATACTTATAACATCTCCAATAAGGTAATTTAAGAATTATTCTTATTCCTAAATAAATACAGTCTTGGTTGGTCATGGAATATTCCACTATATGGCAAAATTTTATATTTTAATAATTTTATATCTAAGATGACCTCTATTCCTAGATTCTATTGGCTTCGTTTTATTTTTCGACATTTGCCCATAACATATGCATATCCTGTTTTGCACCCGGAGTCTAGGAATGATCTCTGTTCTAGATTTACAGCTAGAAATTAAAATGGATATTCAGAACAACATCATATTATTTAGAAATAAGTAAAATATAATAAACTATATGGGGACTACTTAGTAACAAAGTTTTAACTTACTGCTTGTCTCTTCAGAATCATCTGCAGGTGCCTGGGTTGTAACTGCATTAATTCGAGCTAAAATGTCATAGATATTAATATAGGCCATAGTTATTAATAGCTTTTAACGACTTTCAAACAGTACTTACATTTGAAATTATTCCTTTGCTCCATGAGTGCTTCTAATTCATCAGGAAACATGAAATCGGTATGTCCCCAGGCCACTCCAAATAATTGCACAATCGCAATAGATATAAATAACGCATTAACAATCCTCATTTTAATGGATTTTCCGGATTTTATTTATAGTGTTTTATAGTTTCTGATGTTTTACACGCGTATACTGTGATGTATTCTAAAGAACGCAATTTTATCTTGAAGGCAAACTTAACAATCTCAGAGGTCAAGTGATCTCGCAGCGTAGCAAGTCCAGAGAACACTGATATGTCTAATTTATATATACATTGCTTTATTCCGTGCGTGGAAGCGTATTTATGCGGTAAACAACATGAGTCACCGTTTATTCGCGTATTTTTTGTGTCCGGTGGCACTTCTTCAACGCCTCTCTTACTGGGGAATACCCTTTTCGTGCAATCCAATTCTGCAGTTTAAATTAGTGTAATACCTTTCGCGGAATTTCCAAATGGCCTGCGAACTGCGAAAGACCTAATCAGGTCATTGGTAAATCCCAAGAAGAGAACATGAAATCCCAGGAAATTAATAGTTAAGAGGCTAGTCAAGTCCTTAGAGACATTCTACAACATTGCTTACAATTGTGCAACATGGGAATATAACTGGTTGTGGTTTGTTATAAAATTTAATGCATATTTAATGATTTAATGGACATTTGATTATTTCATTAAACGGCAACAGAAGTAATTCATCAGTTGCATAATCAAGGTTAAGCAAATCCGAACATAAATCTAAACAATTTCTCGGCATTTTCCCGTATGATCTGGCCTATATCCCGACGGACAATTAGGAGGCGGCCTTATTATAGCCCGAACTTTGTCATCATTTTTGGGTCCATCTTCGTTTTGAAATCTGATATCAATCTGGGGAAAATCTGTTGTAGTGGAACTAGAAGTAACTGTAGTTATCAGAGGAGTTTTTGGAGATGCCGTTGGCTGTGTATCACCATTAATTGATCTGCCATCTTCTATTCCTGAAATTAGTCATTATTTACAGCTTCATAACAAATTGGTGTAATTGAACTAACCTTCTAAAGTATTAACAGGTTCATCTCCATGTGTCTTAATGTGCTCATCGTGAGTTTCGTGACTGGAGCACCGAAAAACGTTTTTCACTTTGTTGTAAGCATCACCAAAAAATTGCTTGATTCCAGCATCTGATGTTGGTACCAATTGCATTACCACTATACCAATAATAAGGCAATTAATTAAATGTCTATTGATTACTGCCATTGCTGAAGCCTTACTGGCAGTTTTTAGGAATCACATGATCACTAACTTTTATTTCTATCTATGTAGGTTCAAGGGTGATTTAGTTATCGACGTGTTAGCTCGAAATGTTTTTGTTTACTAAAAACTTTGCAGTGGCGCCTCGTATAATACTGGTTCACAAAAAAAGTATATGTACTTATGCACATATCACATCTAACTCATTTTTTATCTTGTTCATTTGTGTTATTAAATTTAAAACGATAAAAATGATAAAATGATAAAAATATATGTACACGCATTTTTTTTATTTTTTTTTAACAAATAACCACACAATCACCGAATAATAAAATACGAATGCTCCACAGAATCAGCTCCCTATAGACGAGCCGCCTCTGTTAATAATAAATAAATTCGTATTAATAAAGGTTGACGCTTATCATTTATACAAAATATCTTAAATTATTTCCCTACAGACTCCGGTATGGTCCTTTCTAAATCCAACTTTGCAGTCAACATCCACAATATTTCTGCCTTCCATAGTAAATTTGGCATCCGGTTCTTGTGTCCTTACATCAATAGGAAAATCATCTACTGAAGTTGTTTCCACCGGACTTGCAGATGTAGATGTAGCAGTTAATTCAGTTGCCTCATTAACATTCACATTATTTGTCTTGCTTTCGCTAATTCCTAAATATATAACATTCACACTAAAATTGATGAAATAAAATCATTTTGTTGACTTACCATCTATCGAATTAACCGAACCATCTTTCGCAATCTCATTCAAATGCTCGTCATCCGTTTCGTGACTAGTGCACCCAAGAATTTTTCTGGCCTTGGTGTGCATCTTATGATAAGTGTCGTGAATCACATCTTTAATGCCGGCATCAGCAGGTGGCAATAATTGCACCGCTACTAACGCAACAATTAAATAAATTACGAATCGAAATGATACAGCGAACGCCATTGCTAGAGTTTAACTGCAATTTTTTGGCGTCAACATCTGTTGATTCAAAATATTAATCAGTTTAGGGTCAAAGATAATGGCACTGCAACTTAAAGTGTGGATGAATCAGCATTTCTGAGGAAAACTGAAATACGTCAATTTGTGCTACTAATGCAGTGTTTTATAGAATCCGATGAGTAGACCTATTATCTTCATTCTTAATAGGAATTAAACTTGTTTGTAGAATCATATTTTGAATACTTTATTTTTATAAATTTCGATGCTGCTAATTTTAACCAAGTTTCAAACAATAATTTAAAAATAAGGTACTGGAATTAAGTACTAGATCTATCTTCCTTAAGCCGCGAAAAACGAGCAACACGGCAACAAGTGGCATTTCGTCAAAATACCGATTTTTGGCAAAATGTCGAAAGTTAAAACACGGAAAATTCGGTCTTATTATGACCAGAAACTAAAAAACAAATAACTTCAAAATCATCAATTGAGTGCTTTTCGAGATTTTCCAAGTTCTGTTTTATTTTATTTTGAAAATTTGTTGATAATAAATCAATTCAATCAATAAATAACTTTGTCGGTTGGAATTTTTATTTTAAACTTACAACAGACTTTTTTTGATAACAAAAATTTTAGATGCTGTTAGATATATATTCATAAATATTTGTCACTGTATTTAGCAACTTAAGAAAAATGGTAGGCCGGCCATCGGCAACGTAGATTGGAAACGGCTTTATACTGTAACAACCTGTTGGCTTCTCGAGTATTGCCGCCGCCAGTTGTTACCAGCCGCCTCAAAGCAATTGCACAAAATGAGGAGTGTTCAAACATACCTTCAGGTGATATTAATTATTCTGCTAGATGACTGATCATACAAATATTTTATTATTCACAATTATTGAACAAATATTCCACATTACGTAATGCATTTATGCATATTATTAGCATTTACAAAGTATTCTAATTTGTTAGAAATTGATTATGACTGATGAAACATTAATAAACCATTATTTGGCACGGAGATACGTCTGAATTTCTTCAATTTTGTTGCTGTGATTTGGATGTTTAATCCTTATCAATCTTCGGCATTTATTAAGGATTAACCGATATCCTTTCGGGCAGTATCGAAGACCTCCCAATCCAGGTAATCCCCACAGAATAGGTTCCACCGAATTCGTTGTTTCCATTGATGAAATATGTGGTATTAATTGTGCAACACATTGGATTGTGATAAAAAACACAAATATTTTAATTAATCTCATTTTTCTTCAGGATTATTTCGTTCTATAATAATATTAAGTAATATTACTTATGTCTTAAGGCAACGTATCAACAACTATTCAGTTTTGCAACTGATTAAATTAGACCAACGTAATATGAGCTATTATGTATTTTATCATTGTTACATTACCAATGTTTTGTGATTTGTGGTTGCATAAATGAGTAATAATGGGCATATTTATTTAAAAATGCTACATTTTATGGAAATTGAGTAATCAACTTCCGCTGCATTTTCTGATTCATTAGTTTTAATGTGAACACTGATGAAATATTTACCCAAATGTTGTTTCAATCGTGTTTCTTATTTTTATAGCCCCGAATGACTTCACTTGACTTCTGACCAGCAAATGTTTGCGTGTTTTCAGCTTCTGCAATTCCAAGCTTGAACGCTGTTTGTACAGGCGATTTATTTTGTTTTGCTGCAAGTTCCGGCCAGGCCCCTTGAATTGGTTGCGCCTTGTTCGCCACCGTGTTTTCCATCGGTAGAAAAAAAGGGGCACAACATCGCTGTACAGACTACAAACTGCTGAAAACCGAACAAAACCTTCGCTCGCCCACCAGTCATTCTTTCGCCATGCTTCTTTTTCGTTGTTTGTGCCCGATGTTTTCCTGCAATGTTTAGTCGCGGTCTGGCTGAGCGTCTAGCACGGACCTGACGCATTCGGACATGCTTCGCATCTTTCGTCTTCGGCAGCGTTTTTACGCGCCTCTTGCGATTCGAGCGCGTATTTACTCCTGGCCTTTCGGGGCCGGGCCCGAACACAGTGTTTCTTTGCACTCGGCAAACATCCAAGCAGGCGGCGTGCAAAAGCAGAGACGCACAAATGAAAGAAGAAGACGCGTTCGAATGCGGAAAATAGAAATGTAAACATTAGACGTATACGCGGTAAACGGTAGACTATGGGCTTGGATTTTTAAAGCGAGCGTAAAGTTGTTTTTTCCGGATGGTAGGCACCGGAGGCGGTTGGTGGCGGCGCTGAGGGGTTGCGGGTGCTACGTACGTGCCGCACTAGTCCCGCCGGGATAACTCAATGCCACTTGATGGATAGGGACTGTCTTTAAGGCTCAATTTAAATGCATTCCTTAACTCGCCTCGTGAGCCCACCACGGCCAGCCTAGAAGTCTTGAAGCTTCAGTCCTGACAGGTTCACAGGGATGTTCTTATATGCGATGTCTGCCGATTGAACGATGCTTAGCTTGAAATTAAGATGGTAAGATTATAACACAAGCGATACTTGTCCATGATAAATTACAGGAGATAAGTGGAAATTAACCTAATATGATCTTATAAATCAGAATATAAATAAATACATTTATGATATTTCACAATCATCTAGTAACCACAATGAGTGTAACCAAGAAGTTATCGAGCGTAAAAATCAAATTCGCTCCAAACCTCAGTCAGGGCGATAACAGTTTGTCATTTTCAAATTGCGCTGCATGCAATAATCGTTTAATTTTCGTTCTGCAGGCAGAAGGCGAGTGCACTCTTCGTCCTCTTCAGGCGCTGTTCTCGTCCACTTATTGCGCATCGTCATATCGTCATATTACATTCCATTGCGCGACATCGCATTAGATTACGCGCATGGTAACAAGGTAACGAGCTAACGATATCTTTACCAACACGTGTGAGACAATAGCCTGCCATTCCCCAGACGCCTGCGAAATTCCAGCGTCGGCGGCCTAAAAAGACGCCCGCAAAACCACAACTGGAAGAGTAGCAAAGAAGTAGCGTGTTGAGCTTATATTGCGCAACGATGGATTATTCAAAAGTGCTCGGAGAATTGCCAATAACGCCAACAGCGGTAGAGTGCGCGTGGATAACGAGCAGGTAAGTGCAGCATCACTTGGCGTACGTTTCATAAAATCAGCTTCAAAACGCGTCGAGGAGCCCGCCCTCATAGAAATATCATGACAAGCGCGCCACCACGATTTCATAAATTTATTAACTTCAACGTTTCGGCTGGAGATTTCAAGTTGAAAACGGTTTCTGGTTCGTTTTCTTAGTATCGTTTTTATGATGCTTTACTTGGTGCGTGTTAAAAAAATTGGAACGTGCAAAGTTTGCGTAATCTTCTACATAGAACATAAATACTTAAGATCACATGATCATCGTAACGACACTGTACTTTTATCGTTAAATTTTCAAATTTTACTGCTGCAAAACGAGCGCAAATTGTTATACAACGTGTTCCGTATGGGATGGTTTCGGTGTGTGCCTTAAACGAGCACGTAGCCCAGCACCCCGGACGGATTTCCATCTGACAGTCCAATTTTGTCATTCTTTCATTCTCTTTCTTGCGCTTGATACGGTCGCGAATCCAGTAAGTGCATGAAGCGGGCAGAGACATTCTGCGCGCACGAGGCAGAGATATAAAGATTTCGTTAGATACATCACGTCCGACTCGTTTAAAAATGACAATCTTGGTGTCTCGTGCCTGGAAAGACTCAGAGGAATCAAACATTCCCTCCCAGACGAAGGAACGTCGCCGCGTGCCATCCGAACGCGCATCTATCTCTGCTAGTATCATTTCAGATCGAAGCGGCATGTGTATGTCTGCCTGCGGAGAGTATGAACAAAGTGGTAAAAGATGACAGAAAGTGGCAAAAAGAAAAATGGCATGATCGTCGCGCGGGTAAAGTGTGAGCGGTGTTTGACTGATGCCGCCCCCGCCTGCAGGACGCGCAAAATGAGATTCATTTTAGATATGCAAATTTAAGACATGTTGCCACCAGCGTAAAGACACTGGTACCAGCCCGTGGCTAGACGACTCGCTCCTCGGTGAGAAGGCAGAGAAAAATCGCACGCTAGTGAGACATATGCCGATGTCGTTAGGACACTGCAAATCGGTGTGATGTTTTGTAGTAGCGCGCAAGTTAGGTTATGCCCTCCACGGCCCTTCACCCATCAAAAACTTTGGAATGCTTCAGGTTGTTACATTGATGGCAAAAATAATGATACGTTCCACTTTTCGTGTGTGTGTTCCGCTATAATTTTGTTATTAATGGAAAAATATAAACAACGAAAAAACAAAATATAAAATTCTTTTAATCCAAAATTGCCCGGAAAATGTACACTTGTTAAAAGTTTGATAACTTAAGTTTTTTGGGTGACCGAAGAAGCATAGTAGAAAATATATATCTCAATGAGAAGTAATCTCTGTGTTGTCACAGAGCTAAAAGTAGAAAAATGACCGTGGGAGAAACAGCCGGAAAAACTATAAGAATTACAACCGAACTTGCGCTTATAAGTCGGTAAATTACAGCCCGAGAAACTAACGCTAGAGTATTTGGGTGAGAGCGAGAGGGAAGAATCGAGGCGCCTAAATAAGAAAAACAGCGTGGGGATTTTATTTTTCACCTTTGCAGCAGGGGCCAATTTTTCTATTTACGCGCGGCCGGCGTGCCGAGGATCGGCCATGGGAAATTGTGCGGCGCGGAAAACTTGCGCAAACAGAGCGCGAGCGGAGAATACCAATATAAAATATTGCAGTGAAAAATGAGCGAAATGAGAAAAGTGAGCAAGTGTGGCGCGGCGCGGCGTAGCGCCACAGCCGGAGCAAATGAATCCTTGATTTTCGCGTTTCAACTTTCAATATTTATTCGCACCCGCCGCGCTGCTCGCCTCTCAATGCCCGCGAACATCTCGTACGTAATTAATTAAAACTATATTTACCCTGTGTGAGTGTATACAGGGGCGTGTGGCGCGTAATCACAGCGTTGGGAAAACACGTCCGGGGAATGGAGAAAAAAAGGAACTAACCAAACATAACCTCACGTATGGGCCGCTCCTAAATGAAGGCAGTCGAAGTACGCGATTGAATTATGCGTGGTATTTTAATGAATTTCAGAGCATGTTTCAATACAAAGTGTTTAAATTTTCAAATTTGTAGGTGAAAATGCAGTCTTAATCATATTTTAGAAAAAAAATCAAAGAGTTTTAGATATTACTGCAATAGTCAGAAGTTTGTTTTCGGAGGGGGGAAGCCGAGCATTCCACTTAAGCAGGTTTCTACTTGACACCCTAATTCAGAGATACCCAAACTGGGAGACCTGCGTCCATAGGGAGGCATAAACTAGTTCATGACTCCTTGAGCTTCTCGTGAGGGAATGGCGAGGTGCCTGTGGTGGTCATGCATTGGCCCCACAAAGGGATGTGGGGGGTGTGGACCCACAATCCCACAATCTTCCATCACACGAGCCTACCCCCGATCAATCCGAGCACACCCCACCTACCAGTCCCTCTCTTAACTCACTTAGAAAGTCCCCAGAAAGTCTTACCAACTTCGCACGGCAATTTCTAGGACATCTGCTCAAACAAAGCCATCACTTTGGGCGCATCTTGCCTAAAATGCCAAAATCTGCGCACCATCAAGGTTCTATACATCTCTGTCAAGTGTCCCAATATTTGACAAACAATTTCAAAAATTTTCAAGACCCTAATAAATCATCACTTGGTATCATAAACATAAATAGCTGAAATATTCTGACATTCTAAGAAATGCTAACGGATCCTAACACAGCCTGTGGTTCCATCAACAGTAAAGTAGAGCTGGATGATCCCAATGGATTATGTCAAAGCTCATTGGCATTGGGCCAATGTTTTACCTCCACTTCTCGTTTTGTCAGGTTGTCACCCTTCTGGTGGTATTGGGGTATATCTAGGTACCCAGGTGAATGTTACCCTTTTCATTACCTTTCAGTGACTATGACAATGATTATATTTGCAAGGTACTCTATAAACATTCTCAGGTTCTGCATACAGGTTGTTTCTGTTCTCCACTTGATTGATCTGATATGCCTTTGGTGGCTACACCAGAAATAAATGTTTGGTATGTGTGATTCCGAATCTATAGCCCTCGGCATCATACGACGTGCTGAAATATATTATAGAACATATTGTTGCATGGAATTTAGTTACCTTGCTGTTTTCATCTCGAGAATGTTATGCCTCTGGAATATTTTGAAACAACGAATTTTTATCATTATAGATGAATAGAAATTGATAGAAACGCTGCATGCAGCCATAGTTTTCAATCTGGCGTGCATAATGTGTGTTTGCCACCGCATCGTTAATGCACGTGTACGGCGGCGGTGCGTTGATTGAAATTAATAATCGATGACTCGAAAGTGTAAATATTTGGATGTACGCCTCGCTGGTTGCGGCTCACTCTCCCAGGCGCATTTGCATTATCCGCGGTACGGCGCGTTCTCCAGCCATGGAAAATTTTAAGGAGACGTAAAAGCCTTGGCGCCATACGCCACGACATGCGAGATGGGCAAGTGGCGGCGCAAAGAAAGCCAAAGCCCCGCAACTGCACCATGCGAACTTTGGCTTTTAGCGCGTTATGGTAAATGCGGTAACTGGAGTAACCCAACTCGCAACTTAGACAAGAGCAACATCCGCCACCGCTATTCGAAGGGGGGCGGCAAATTTTAACATTTACATCATACCTCGAGATCGTCGGAGACTGGCATTTTTTAAGTGGTAACATGAAAAATTTGGCGGCTAGCTGAATCCACAGCAAAATGGAAAACTTTTTAATATGCGATGAAATTTTAAGTGGGTTTAAATGGTTATTACGAGAAAGTTTGGGCGCATGTGAAAAGTCGGCAAGAGGATATTTGCAAAACTTCCTGAAACACTTTTAAATTGGAAATATTTTTTATTGCAGTGATAGTCATACAAATCTTATGAATTCAAAATAACTTTAAAAATATTGGCAATTTCCAGAATATTAACAAACAGATTTTGAGGCTTCTTCCGTTTGTTTCTTTACAACTTTTAAGAATACTGAGAAAGGTATTTTCTCATTGGTAGTCCTTTCATGAGTACAAGCAATTCCTTTAACATTAGTCACATCGTAATTATCGTGTTCCATAACAGACACCTGTTTACTTCTGAAATTTTGAATAATATTCTGAAGGAGACGACAATTCCAAGGATTTTCTGCAATTGCAATATGTTGAAGCAAAGGAACACTATTACTAACTTCCATTGTGTCAATAAAGTCGATCCCGGTGTTGCTGATATCCAGGCGACTAAGATTCTCAATGGAACTTAACATAGAAGAATCTAGCACCGACGAGGCGAAAGGATTATGTGATAAATTCAAGGCGTATAGAATAGGAAGACCAGAAAACGTCCCCATTTGGAATCTCTTGAAATAATTTTGTGAGAGATTTAAATCCTTTAAGATTCTCATGTGCTTGAAGAGGCCCAATGGTATATTGCAGAGTTTGTTGCCCTGAAGGTCTAAATACTCTAAACCACTCAAAAACTCGAAAGAATCCTGATGCAAAATATTGATTTTATTATGAGACAAGTCCAAAGCCATTACTCCGTAAATTCCCTCGAAGACCTTATTGGGTACCTCTTCAATCTGATTGTGGCCCAGGAACACCGAATTTGCTTCGAACCCACTCAAGAAACCATGGTTAAGATTTTTAATCTCATTGTTGTCTAAATGAAGTTCAAAAACTTGCCTCAATCCGAAGAAGGCACCTTCCTCAATTTTCTTCAGATTGTTATTCTGAAGATGGATATACTGAAGCGTGGTTAAATGCTGGAAAGCTTCCTTGGCAATGGCCTGGATGTTACTATTTGACAGATTCATGCTGATCAGATTATTGTTGTGGGGAAAGGACTCCTTCTTGAACACGGTGATGGCACAATCGGTACATTTAAGACCATAATTTCCATAGAAGACGTTAGGAAATTTATCAACAATATTGCGACAATCATATTGCCGATTCTCGGGCATGTAGTCACAGGTTGCTTTGGGACGTTCCAATCGGGGTAGTTTAATCCCAGCAATACCTCCATTGATTAACAATGGGAGTGATAACAGTATGAATGCTTTGAAATGCATTTTGTTGCACACTCTCTAGACTTTCACGTGAGTCAGTGAGTTATGCGATTATAGAATGATGCTGTATATTTAAATACAACGCGCATTTTGTGCTGGCCTCATTCGATAACAAGGGTCAAGATAAAGTCAGTAGTAATCAAAGCGTCATATATTTTTGAAATGCCGAATGTTTTCGAAGAAATAATTTTTTTCATAATAGTCATATTTACTTGAATTTTGTAATATTCTAGATACATTTATAATCGATTTGCGGTAACCAAAATATGTCAAAAAGTACTCAAGAGATGAAATTGAAGCTATTTGTGGTTATTGTATTCATAATTATCTACGATTTCTGATTTTTGAAAGAAATAGTATATTGTACAACGAGCATCCTCAAGAGTAATAGAAATTGCAGCACGAGCAAAAGGCAATTACTTTTTTATCAAAACGATACTGAAATGTATACATTATACAACAGGAGTAGAAATAAGATTTGAAATATTTGTCGAAAGCGTATACTTTTAGTTTAAAACGATTTTACAAATAGCTTCCTTTCAAAAATGCACGTGAATATTCTACCCTAAAAAAATGCAACAGTGTAAATATTTAGGGTCTAAATGGTTAAAGATTAGAATTTATAGCGAAATGTTAAATTGGACATAATTAAAGTTTCATATTTTACCTACGTTGTTGTAGATTCACTTGCAAACTCCAAAGTAGTTCACAGCGGTATTTTTATTTAGTAA
>WSZQ02019753.1:0-34369 GCA_019419845.2 Weissflogia rhopalogaster | reverse complement strand
AATTTTTGACTAGCTCCGATCGGGATGAAATTAACAGAATTTTATCTCAGATGCTTTCTGCATGTTTTCTGAAAATATGGGCTCAATAGCTCATATAGTTTCCGAGATATTTTGATTTTTCAGATTTTGAAATACTTCGTGTAAAGTTGACATCCCTACTGATTGTGCTCCGAACTTAACTACTACAATTTATTTCAGTTCCCCCAGCTATTGGTGGAATGCAACGTTCCCAAAGTCTGCATATTCGAAGGCGGCTTTGAAGCACTACCCCAGACATCAACAACTATCTTCACCACCAGCTAAACACGCAACTATTTTACGTATTTTAAATACTTCAATAGAATTATATATTATATATGGATCTAGTAAGTAGAATCTAAAAACATGTTTAAAATTTACATCAGACGGTAGCCACCGCCTGCGTGGGTGCCAACCGAATCAGTTGATTACTGTTCTCGGCCAGCTCCTGGATGGAAACTCGCCCGCGTTGCTTGATAAACCTGGCGACGGCGCTCATCTCCTCCGGCGAGACGTAGATGAACTTGCCGCGATCGTCGATGACGCCCGTGAGGATATCGTCCTGCTGCAGGTCCTTAATGCGATCGATCGCCGCCTGCGCTTTGAGTTTAAACCGCGAGGCGAGATCTTCGACGACGACGACCTTCTGCTCCTTGATGAACGCCACAAACTCCTGCAACAGGTTCTCCTGGTCGCCTTCCTCGCCCTCTTCGTAGCCCTCCTCCTCGACCTTGAACGCCTCCTTCATGCGCAGGTATTCCTCGTGATCGCGACGCTCCTTCTCTTCGCGCGCTTTGCGCTCCTCGTCCTCGCGCTGCTTCTCGGCCTCGCGCTCCTTCTCCTCAACCTTGCGACGCTCCTCCATGGCCTGTTCTTCACGGCGTTTGCGGTCGGCACGGATCTGCTCCTCGGCCTCGCGTGCGGCCTTCTTCTCAGCTTTGGCCTCCATTTTGGCGCGTTTCTTCGCGCCGAATTTGTCTAAATCTTTGGGCGCTTCGTCGTCGGAGCCTTCAGGCTGTTGCTGTGGGTCTGGTTCTTCATCAACTGTTATGATTTAAACATTTTAGTCTCGGTAAGTTAAGAAACATTTAGCGAAAACTTACCGTTTCTGCGCGCACGGACGTTTCGATTGCGAAGCATTTGTGCTCGTCGCCCGACACCTTCACGGGCTTCATTTTGTAGTGGTCGTCCTGGTCCTCTTGGTGGTTTTACCTCTGTGAGATTATTACATATTAGATGCAAAGAAAAGAAGGGAAAATTGGAATCAACTTAAAATTTAAGAATCACTTAAGAAATATATTCGATTCTTCAAAATAGTATCGTTAGCAAAATACTAAACATTTTATACAATTCATTTAAAAACAAACAATATTTGTGAAAACTACATACCTTTCGTTCCTTTACTGACAAAATAAAAACCAATACCACAAGCAACGATGATAAAAAACGATGCAATCGCGAGGATTATAGTCAAATCCATTTTGTACACTCTTAATCAAACGAAACAGAACTATTTACTGCTGTTTTGCAAACAACAGCTGTCCATTTGCAAGATTTACACCGTTTTTTGGAATTACAAATGTTGGAAATCGCACAACTTGCCACTAAAGTCTCATACGTCACTATATTTTGGGGTTAAGTTCAGGAATGTAAAGCTATATGTTTATGGTTCAAACTAAATCTTTATTAAGACGTTAATTTCCTTTTATAATGTTAAAAACTTTTAAAAAAATATCAATTTAGATTAATATTATCAAGAGACAGTTTAAAAAATTAAAGAAATAATCAGTTATTTCATGTTTTTATACTTCTAAAGTACGAATTGTGCTTTATTGAGAAAATCAATACGTCACAAACGTCAAATTAATGTCAGCTGATCTGCAACCCAAATTGTAGTCTCGTGATTGTTTCTGCAATCCCGAAATAAACGTCTCAGAAATATTCAGAGGGTCTAAGAAAAGTCCAATAAAACCAAAAAATGGCTCTACATTCAGCAGTGAAAGGCAAACTAATCTCTGTCATTGGTGATGAGGTAAGTTGGTGTAAATTTATACAAATAACAAATTTTGTTTTGATGATCGAGAAAATTGTTGTTAAAAAATCGAAATTTTTGTACGCAGGATACTTGTGTGGGCTTCCTATTGGGTGGAATCGGTGAAATCAACAAGAATCGTCATCCTAACTTCTTGGTCGTTGATAAGAGTAAGTTAAAATTGATGTTTTTCTAGGCCGAGAAGTAGTGCTGGATTTATTTCTTTCTAGAACTATATTTTTCTTTCTGGAACTATGACTTTCTGCATTAAAATAATACAACCTTTTGCATAGATACTGCCGTGAGTGAAATTGAAGACTGCTTCAAGCAATTCATCAAGCGTGATGACATTGACATCATTCTCATCAACCAAAACATCGCCGAGTTGATTAGGCATGTGATTGATGGTCATACACAACCTGTTCCTTCCGTTCTGGAAATTCCATCAAAGGATCATCCGTATGATGCCAGCAAAGATTCGATCCTGCGTCGGGCAAGAGTAAGTTATATTTAAAGTTTACCAAGTAAAAAAACGATTTTTATCCTGGCAAATGAAGTTTACCTGGTCAAAAAATCGATTTTTGACCTCATGAAAGAAGTACTTTTAATAACTAGATTCTTTAACGTTCTATCAACTAAATAATGTGATTTCATTAGGGTATGTTCAACCCAGAAGATATGGTCCGTTAAATGGTCGAAATTCGCATGATTTCTACGCAATAAAAAAAGCTACGATTGTATTATTAGGTCATTCCTTAAAATTTATTGTGTCCATCAAATTTTAGCAGGTAATAACAGTAGAGAACAATGTAATAGTCAAGATTTCGTTAACATTCATATGTCGTAAATGTACGTAGTGTTGTTTTCCATGTATCACATGATTCGAAAATGACAACAAAACAAATGTGAGATTTGTTTGACAGATTGATGGATACATGTACGAAGTTGTATTTAACAGATAAAATGAGTTATGTTACGATTTACATGTTTACATTATTCTAATTTTGTGATTCAGGTGTGAAAAAAATTGGTGAAAACTTAAGAAGGGTAAATCGATTACAGTTGAATATTTTCGAAAGAGAAAAATAATTTAATGCTTAAAAACGTATAAATAAAACAATGAAATGCTTAAAAAAATTAGAATCAGAACAATAGAAGATTCGGTATAAACTGTTTATAACTAAACAATGAGAATATTGGGAGATGGTGGTGGTAGATGCGTTTTTCAAAAAGTGAAATGAATTTAATCAAAGACATTATAAAACAGGAAAATAATACATTCCTAGAAACACAACTAAACATGGGAATAACATTTAAAAAACAAGAACAATTGAGTGCGTAGGTTTAGCAAATGAAAACGAACATATAAAACAAGTGAGATTATAAATTCTACATCCTTATCAATATTTAAACGTAACTTCTGCGGACACACGGCCCTTTGGAACTTGTTATTTATACTTAACTCGTAGTCTGCATTTGGTAAGTTTCATTTTTGTTCATAAATTAATTACATAAAGATTCGCATAATTCGCACTGCGTTGCAGTGCCGCCAACAGTGCAATTGAAAAAAGACGTTTCCAGCCAAAACAACGAATACCCCGCCAAAAATAACCTTTACTTACAATAAGTTAGGTTAGGTTTTTGAAGTATTTTACATCGAAATAAAAATGGCTAAAAAATGCGTCTTCTCAAACATACCCTGTATCTACAACTACAACCGCCTGCTGTAAACAACCTACTTTTCCAGCCTCTCCTCCTACATCGCTTTTCCAGGACCCACCGTCCCCCCAAACACCTGCCATGGCGGTATTTACTCAGGCAGGATTCTGGGGAGTGGGTGGGTGTGGAGATGCGATGGGGGTCTCTTTTTAAGAGAGGATTACGTCCGCTCTGGGCAGGCAGTCTGCACGATGCGCTGCTGCTTGGCGGTGGCCGCGGCTTCGGCGGCAGCAGCGGCCGCCGCAAGCGCCGTGTGTACGACGATCGCCGGCTGGCCGGGCGAGCTCGGATGTAGTTCGTGCGAGGCGCCCGGCGTTAGGGAGGCGAGTGCGGCGAGCAGGTCGTGGTTGAGTATCGGCTCGCCCTCCGGCCGCGGCTCCCAGTCAAGCGGCGGGCTGGCTGGGGGCGAGATGAGGAACTGCTTGAACGGCTTCGGCGGCTGCAGCGAGGCGTTCTTGACGGGCGTCACCGGCTGGGCGAAGTAGCACGAGATGGTGCTGTCGCTCAGCTTGTACTGGTGCAGCTGAACGCGCGCGTTCGCCGCCGCCAGCGTCGTCACGAAGTTGACGCGCAGTCGTCGAAACGATCGCAGCCATTGAAATGTTACGCCATCATCGAAGAGTCTGGAATATAATACCAATTTATCAAGATATAAACATTATAAAAACAAAAATAACTTAACCTCAACCAACATATTTTCCCTTGTTAACAAACAACTGTTACTCAAAATGTGATTGAATACGGAATAATATTCTATTTACCTAAATAAATCCTCCATTTCCTTCTTTTTGTCCGGTGTAACAAATACGGAATCGTGAATATTCGTAACAATTAGCGACGATGGTAAATCATCAAACTCATCCTCGGCTTCGTTCTCCAGGCCCTCAGTCTCCATTTGCTCGCTCTTGAGATTCGGATGAATGTTGGGGAGTCCATCCTGATCGTTGATTATAATATCTTCGTCTTTTAGCTCGTCACAATCGCCCATTTTTTCGCGTTGATATGCTTCAAATCAGTATCAATTCGGCACCGAAATTTGACTTCAGCACTGCATATTCCGGGATTTCGCACTGAATAAGATAGTGATTGGCTTCAACTTACGTATTACAACGCAATCATTCTCATCTGCTCAATGTCGTGAGGCCAACGATAAATAGTTGTTCGCGAAAATTGAGGAAAATCACTGGGTTATTCGATCACTCATCAGCTGAATCCGCGAACAAGACGCGCGTTATCTGCTTTACAAAAACATTGAAATGTCAAATGTCACCTGGACTATTTAATACAGCAGTACTCGTATAGATGGCTATAGGCAAAGAAAATAGCTAAATTATTCCTCTATGGCTATAGGTGACATAATTGTGACGGTCATTGAATAAATCATAACAGATATCCACTCAATATTAGTAATATGATCACGGGCAGGCGCACGGTTTGGGCGGCGAAATGAATTGGCGCCGGCATCGCGATAATACCGTTTTGGATCCCTTTTACAAGTTTCAAAAGTTTAAAATTTAATCCCATTCAAAACTAAGCGATAAGCGTAACTAATTAACAATTCCCGAATCCTTCGGATTAATCGACATACGGAAATGTTTAATTTATATACAATTGATTTAAATATTTTATACTCGTGGCGCCATCTCAGGGTACATTGCAAGACAGACGGTAAAATATTACCTATAAGAGTTTTTTTGAAGCTTTACTAAATTAATATTAATACTAAATTAATTTAAGAATAATTCTAAACCTTCAAACTTTATCTACTCGTATGTCTGTGATCCTGATAAGCGGATTAATAATATGATTTAGCCGAGATATTTTTAGAATATTTTTAAATGTAGCACGGATTGAAATTTGTATTGGAAAATACATGGCATCTTTCAAATGTACCATTTTTAGCTTTTACGAAAACACACCTCAGTAAGTGAGGTTGATGGTGTAGTGGTTAAGGCGATTGCCTGTTGTTTGGTCGTCCCAGGTTCAAATCCTGGTGGCGGAGGTGTGAGAAATTATTTTTTTTCAATTTCATTTTTTAATTGTACATTTTAGCAAAATAGAATGGTCAACCGCCGCTTCGCGGCGGTAGTTCGTTTTCCCGGTGGACTGCATTCTTAGAGTTCGCCGCTTCGCGGCGAACTCCTATCGACTACCGAGTCACGAGCGCCCGTCGGACGGGACCCCGGGCGGGGTTCGAACCCGCAACCTTCTGCTCCGCATCCATCGTCTCTACCACTGAGCCACAAAGGCGGCATGCACCTGGCCGAAATTTTAGGGATTAAAACGAACACAGTTTCACACATATAGTGTATGATGTACAGAGAATAAGATTGAAACATGTATGAGTTGAAATTTGTAGCAAAAGGAAAATAAATAATAAAACTTCTTAAATACGAGAAAGATTTTTATTGGAATATAATTTATTTGTAACAGAGATTCTCGAAAACTATTAAAGTTTTTCAGGAGGTTTTCATTAGAGGATGATATCGTCTTTCATTTGAATTGCCATATGCATGATATCTATTTTCATATAATAACAGTTTAGCATGTTCGGAAACTGTCTGTAATAAAATAAGTTACATTACAATTTTCGACTGGTACAATTCAAATCACCGATTATAACTTTCAAGACACCTTATTAACAAATCTACTAGACCAACAATAAAACAAATATTAAGTTATTAACATACAAAATAAAAATAAAATAAAAAAAACAGAAAAAAGCTATTGTTGTTTCACGCGACGAATGTTCTTAATTAGTCCTGAAAAAGAAAAAAGAGAAAATCTAAGTTTCAAATGTACATAACTATTGAGGATAAAGGTACCTTTCCATCCGGATTGCATTTACTATGTGTGCGAATATGTTTAACCAAGCCTTGTTTCCACTTAAACTTCGTGTCACAATGCTCACATTTGTAGGGCCGTTCTTCTGAATGGCTTTTCATATGTTTCTTTAACACGTTGAGCACCTCATATGCTTTTCCGCATACTTCACATTTAAAGGGTGTGGGCGCTGCTTCGCCTGTATGCTTGCGCATGTGTCTCTTCAACAGGATGGGGACCAGAAATGCTTCGGCACAAATCTCGCATTTAAAACGTTTGGGCGCCGCATCACCGGTATGCGTGCGAAGATGACTTTTTAATGTACCCTTAGTCCTATACGCCCCATTGCAATGTTGGCATTTGAAGGGCTTATCGGCTGAATGGACTGCCATATGAGATTTTAAAGAAGAGGCCAGTTCGAATGTATTCCCACAAACCTCACATTGATGGGTTTTGATCAACGGTTGGCCTAAATGCATGCGAATGTGTCTTCTCAGGTGAATGGTGTGCCAAAAACTGGAATTGCAACGTGGGCATTTGTAGGGTTTTTCGCCGGTATGATATCGCATATGCATCTTTAAATTGCTAGGCCACTTAAATATTCTTCCGCAAATCTCACATTGATTGACTTGGTCTATATGCAATCCAAGATGCTTCTTTAGGGCACCAAGACTCTTAAACTTTAATTTGCAATGTTGGCATTCGTGGGGCGTTTCGGTGCTATGTGCTAACATATGACTCTTTAACGACTTGAAGGTTTTCCCACAAATCTCACATTCATTGGGGTTCTTCAACCTGTTAACAAATGTAAATAAGTAATGATTTGTATTTTGTTAAACTTAAAACATAAGTGCTACTCAGTTGTAAGGTATTTATATCCTCACAACGATATACAAGTTCAGGTATCCATACATAAACCAAGGCAGTGAAAGGTAGAGTTTGAAAGAGAAAGAGCAGATGAGAAAAGCAAAAGGTTTGAATGGTTGTAGTGTATATGAAATATAAGCTATGAATGTACATACTTGGGAACACATAGCAAATGAATTTAAGAGATTGAGGGATGAATGGGCCGAAGGTATTGATTTACGAAGTAAAAGGAGTGTACAAAGGCTGAGTGTGGGAGGAAAGAGTGGCTATAATAAGGAAAATATAACAAGAAAACCAAAAGAGAAAGCAAAGAAATGATAACAATAAGTAAACTCACTCTTCAGAAGTGTCGCTATTTTCTTCGTCATTTTCATTGAAATTTTGTTCAACATTTTGCGATGTATTGCAACTTCTAGGGCTTTCATGTAGCGATGACAAAACTAAATCATCCTTTGAACAAAATTCATCCACGTCTATCACATCGTTCGATATCATCTGCTTTGAAATGATTTCGCAATCATCTCCAAATTGCATACTATGCTCCTCTACTTCTCTTTCAGACTTACGATCAAATGCTTCAAAATGGGTAGTAATGTCTTTAATATCAGATGAATTTTCTTCAATCAAATCATTACGTATCTTGATAATTACTGGCACTTCCATCTGGACATAGTCATCATATCTTGTTAAAGACATTGCATCACAAATCTTCGGAGAATCATCTATATTATTGTCTATTATCAAGGAATCACGACATTTTGATGCTGGATCAGCAACCTTCGAATCAATTTCTGAAGATTCATCATCAAACTCGGCAATCGACGTAACACATTCTTTCTGCAGATTAGAAACAAATTTTTCCTCATTCCTGTTTTCAGCATCTTCATTTACTAAAATAAAAAGCTATTTTAAGAACTACAGAAGATAATAATTAAAGACAATTTAAGATACCTTGCTGTTGTGCAAGCATTTTACATCTTGCAAGCAATGTTGATGTTTTTACTTCTTTTTGCAAGGTATTATTACATCTTATTACTTGTACTTTGAAATAATAAGTCAATTCTAAAGTATCAATGCATGTAAGGCATATTTTGGAAGGTAATCCATCATTTGGTAGAAACTAAAATAATGATAATTACAATTAGGAACACCAATCATATTTGTTGTAAATTATATTTACCTCTAAAGAAGATATTGTCATAATCATAGCACTTATTGATAGTGATGGTCCCTGGTCGAAGATCGGTACCATTTCTACCCTCTTGGCCATGCATGTTCGACAAATATTCAACATTTTATTCAAATTATTGTTAAATCCAAAGTTACTGGAATTTCCTAAGGGGTTGACACGGTGATTCGTTTGGTTATTCGATAAATATTTTTCCTCTTCTCTTTCCCTGTCTTCAGCTTCTTATTTGATATAAAACCGAAAATATTATAATAATTATCGAAAATAACACCAGAGAAAACTAAGGAATACTAAGATACCTTGCTGTTGTGCAATCATTTTACATCTCGCAAGCAATGTGGCGGTCTTTGCTTGTTTTTGCAATGCCGTATTACATCTAGCTATTTGTTTTTTGAAATAGTAAGTCATCTCTAACGTTTCCAGGCATATTATGCATATTTCAGGAGGTAGTCCGTCATTTAGCATGAACTAAAATGATAACAAATAGATTAGTAACATGATCGATCATATTTTTAGTAAATTATTTTATATTACTTACATCTAAAGATGATATTGTCATGATCATAGTACTTATTGCTGGTGATTTTCCCTGATCTAAGATCGGTACCATTTTTACCTCCTTGGACATGCATGTTCGACAAATATTCCACATTTTCAACAAACTTATTGTTTACCAACAGAGATGGACTGCTAATTTGAGCCGTCAGCGCGTTGTTTCGATTGGTTCTAACCAAAGAAAATGATCAAACTCCAGCTGTAAACTCGTATTCTCTCAAAAGCTTGCTTTCCAGATGAGGGCGTTTCATTCGTCGCTTCGAAATCCCCACTCCAGAATCCTACTATTCATTTGATTCATATTTTCCAATAATTTAACTGTTGAAAAAAGGCACATACAAGTCACATGAATCTATTTCAAAGTTTTATTTAGACATAATAATATTAATGTAAACATATTTTCTTCATTTCGCATCTTTAGCAATAGCGGCAATGTACGGGAATGACCGTTTTCGTCAATTTTCTTCGGAAAACTTTTAAAAAACTACTTTTATATGAAAAACTGAAAACAATATGAGTATAGGTAGAATTCAACGGAGTGTGCACAAAATAGTTTAACTTTATTGGGAAACGCACTGCGGTGCTCTTTATGGGATTGAAGAAAGAATTTCTTGGGCTCAAAATGTTTGATTGAAGTATCCCGATGCAATTATTCAGCACACTAAATTTGTTTCGATAATAAATAAAAAAAATTACATTATTAAAATTGGTCAAATTGTTGAAAACACAGAAAGGGCACCGAAAGATATCACACCCTACTTGAAATTACGTGACAATTGGCTGAAAAACGAACAAGATGTGTAAAATCAGAAGCGTTTGTGGATAATAGCGCTGTCATACTATTTTCAAAGAGTGTAACCGTTTTATCGACAGTTAAAAGATGCCTTAACGTCGATTATGTTATAATACGTACCCACGTTTGATATTTCCTATGTCTAAATTTAAACAACTCTCTAAACAACTTTGAAACAAGTAGGACACTCTATAAAATGCTAATAACCAAGATGCAGGACTCCAGAAGATGACGTCAAAGAAAATGATGAGAGGATGATGTACCCCAGAATGCAAGGAAACTCCTACAATCGAGCAACTGGAGGAGAGATGCAAAAGGATAGGGAGAAATGGAGGAAGAAGGAGGCCAAGGCTCGTTAGGGAAATGCAGCGCCATGGAAGTAGGAGAAGTTGTAATTAACCGATGTTCGCACAATTAACATGGGGAACTAAAGCGGATGCGACACAGACCATATGGGAAGCAACTTCCATTTCGATAATTCAAAGTCTAGTCCCACCACCAGAAAAAAAAATCCGTTGGGGAACGCCACGCCTCCTTGTAAAAACTTGCCGATCAGTGCACGAAAGCCCATATAAGGCTTAAAACTATCTTCATTCCTCTAAGTTTCTAACGATAGAAAAATATGAAGACTCGTGGATTTTCGGCTTGGTTTCGTCGAAATGTATGCGAATGTATGCCTGGATAATCCATTTCGCCTGTAAATCTTCTCATTTGTATCCCTAGATATGTTAGTATCTCTCAAATGTTTCTTCTACAAACTATTTCTAGAGTTTCTTCTCGCTTGAATGCTTCCTCATATGCTTCTTTAAACGGCTGGGAACCACAAATGAATCCCCACAAACGTCACATTTATGAGGTTTGGGCGTGGGTTCACCCGTATGCATGCGCGTATGACTCTGCAAGCTAAACTTGGTACTAAACGCCGCATTGCAATATTGGCATGGGAAAGGCCTTTCGCCAGTATGCGTCCTCATATGGGTCTTTAACAAGGCAGTCACACGAAATGCTTTTCCACAAACTTCACAGTTATACGGTTTGGGCACGACTTCGCCGGTGTGCAATCGAATGTGTGTCTTCAGAGAACCAGTCTGCGAAAACCCCGCATTGCAATAGTGGCATTTGAAGGGCTTTTCGCCTGTATGAGTTCGCATATGAACCGTTAACGAGCAGGACATCTGAAATGTTTTCGCACAAACTTCACATTTATATGGTTTTGGTATGACTTCACCTGTATGCACCCGAATATGTGACTTGAGAGTTCCTTTCTGCGAAAACCCCGCATTGCAATACTGGCATTTGTAGGGCCGTTCGCCTGTATGCGTTCTCATGTGAACCTTCAACCGGGCAGGGCTGTCAAATATTTTTACACAAATCTCGCACTTTCTGTTCGTTTCCTTACAAATATGAGATTTCAATTTGTTTTCCCGATTAAACAATTTGTTGCAATACGTACACTTGAAGGATTTGCCACTGGGAAGATATGCGACATCATTTAATCTTTTCGATCTGAAAATATATAAATAAGTTATAGCTTGTGAGGGAATACATTCCTCTACAAGTAATCGGATACATGTGATTAGAACTGTACGTTTTTTTATATAATTAGACAGTTTAGTGTGAAGTTGAATTGAATTTAACATTTTTTGCGAAGTATTACAAGTTTTTCATAATAGAGAGGAAGATAAGGAAGCAAGTTGAGACGAGTTTGAATGAGGCGCAAAATTGTTTTAGAGCAGGAAAGTCAACTAATGATCATGTATTAACTCTGAAAAACATAATCAGTAGGAAGCTAGAAAGAGGAAAGGAGATGTTTATAGGATTTTTAGATATGAAAAAGGCATTTGATAGAGTTCCAAGAACTTACCCTTCAGAAACTTCGCTAGTTCCTTTACCCTTTTCATTTGAATCTTGTTCAACATTTTGAAATCGATTGTAACTTTCAGTGCTTTCATGTAGCAACGAACAGAATTTATCATCCTGTGCCACATTGTTGGATATAATCTCTCTTGGGGTGATTTCGCATTGTTCTTCAAATTGCACACCATGTTCTTCCACATCAATTATTTCTGACTTACAGTCTTTTCCTTCGAAATAAAAGTTACTGTCTTCAATGTAATCAGATGAACTTTCTTCAGGAAAATCATTACATGTCACACTATTTGATGGCAATTCAACTTTTATAGATAATGCATCACATTTCGACGAAATATCGTTGGTATCATTGTCTATTATCAACGGATCACGACATTCTGTTGGATGATCAGCAATATTTTCGGTAGCAACATCATTGGTATCAACAATTCGAACATATTCAACATGCTTTTCCTCTTCCCTTTTTACAGTCACTTCTTTATTCGCTGTTTGCTGTTGGGCGAGCATTCTACACCTTTCAAGTAATGATGTCCTGTGTACTTGTTTTTGTAAAGCATCATTACATTTTGTTACTTGTTGTTTGAAATAATAAGTCATCTCTAAAGTCTCAAAGCACGTAATACATATTTCGGAAGGTAGCCGGTCATTTGGCAAGAACTAAAATGATAACAATTATGATCCGTAACACTAACAATAATTGTTGGAAATTATTATTGATTACCTCTAAAGACGATATTGTCATGATCATTGCACTAATTGATGGAGATTTGTGCTGGTCGAAGATCGATATCATATCTTCCTTTTGGGTCATGCAGGTTCGACAAATATTCCACATTTTGCATACACACACACTTATTGTTCACAAATCAAAGTTTGGTATTTGTTAATTTCAAGCGGCCGATGCTATTGATTTGCAAATCCTAGATACTGAAGACAACCATAGATTACACATATTGTTACGCTGCTTTGTAACTCACATATGCAGCCCCTCCAACTCTTGGTGGAGTTCTCGCTTTGGCAGCACCGGTGGTTCAAGTAACACACGTTGCATGGCGCTAGTGGTTTATTAAAACGTATTTACGAGTATACTCGATTTTAATTGAACATTGGTAAACATCGTAACCTCGAAAAATCTTTGCAAGCGTGCACTCACTTCAACCTGCCTGCCCCGACGGCCAGCGCAAGCCGATCGTCTTAGCCTGAATCTCCACGTTATTTATTTATTTTATTTCATGTCTTGAGGTACAATAAAATCCACATTTCTTTTGCCTGTCTAATGTAAAAGCAGATAGATTGTTTCTTCGAGTTGCTTCATTTCCTTTTAGATACATTTGTCAGACAAAGATAGGCATAGAAGCACGAAACCGGCTGTGTGACGAGTGTGACTTAGCAATACACACTTTAATCATGTTGTGTCAAAACTGAACTCTTTTTTGGACAAATGGCGAAAAATCCAGTCAACACAAAATATTTCTGTGTATGTACTATACGCACAAAATTTCCTATTCAATTTCGTATCGGACAATTGAGACACTGCCCTTCCCAATGTAGTAATAGCATTTGAAATGGAAAATCTCACATTTATGCAATCATTTCACTTTGTCTGCATGTGTTTTCGTATGCCTCCGTAACAAGATGGCTGCCTGAAACGATTTTCCACAAACTCCACAATGATGGGGTTTGTACGGTACTTCGCCCGTATGCTTCCTCATGTGTCTCTTCAAACAGTTGGGCGCATCAAATGAGTACCCACAAACTTCGCATTTATGAGGTTTAGGCGTGTCTACGCCATGCGAGCGCATATGATATATCAAGCTAGCGTTTGTCCTATACTTTGAATTGCACTGTTTGCATGCATAGGGCTTTTCGTCTGTATGCGTTCTCATATGTACCTTCAAGCGATAGGCCGTGCTAAATTTCTTTCCGCACACCTCGCACATATGGGGTTTGGACGTGGATTCGCCTGTATGCAAATGGGTATGTCGCTTCAGGGTGGCAATCTCTTTAAACGCTGCATTGCAATACTGGCATTTGAAGGGCTTTTCGCCGGTATGCTTTCTCATGTGTACCTTCAAGGGGCTGGGCGCACGAAATATTTTCCCGCAAATCTCACATTTACAGGGCTTTGTGTGCTCATAAATATGTGATCGCCATGAGCTTTTCCGATTAAACTGTTTATTGCAATACGTACATGGGAATGATGTCTCACTGGAAAGATTTTTCAGCTTCCTTAATCGTTTCAACCTGGAAGAATATAAACAAGTTCTGTTTTAATGTTTCATGTTTCGTTTAATTTTACAGAAGCGGCGCACAGTGGTTCATTTTTCAAAATAGCTGGATATACTGTTTCATTTTGGTCTTAGATAGTTCAAATTTTCAGAGTTCATTCGTGGCATTATTTTATTACATATGCATGGTAAACTTGTAATTTTTATCGCGTCCCTCACCGGCCGTCTCCACCGACTACACCGACGCCAGCTGCCGCCTCCGCCTGGATCTCATCGTTGTACCTCAATCTCATTCAATTGTATATATTTCATTACATGTATTGTGGTACATTAAAAACCCACAATATAAACTTCACATTAAGTTGACAAATTCAATATAACATATAAATCTATTTGGACCTCAACTATCCACATGTGTTGGCGCCCAACGTGGAGCTAGAACCCACAACCCTGAGATTAAGAGTCTCATGCTCTACCGACTGAGCTACAAAAACGTCAATATCTTGTAGTCTGCATAGTTGCAATTTGAAAATAATAAATCGATACTAACAGAATACTGCTTAGATTCACTTTATAACAACGAAGAGCCTAAGAACCTCAATTGCGAATGTTTCGCATTTCAAGTGTATGAACAGTGTACTCATTCGACATGTTCTGCATCTGCTGATTGCGTCATTCTCCGTGCAGAATTTACTCCTCTGCATCACAATCTCCTAGATACTCCTGGAAAGTACAGGTCCAGGAGATTGTGACTGATTGGCTCTTTCAGACGACGAAGGCACATAAATGCGAGGATGAGAGTTGAAAGATTACATAATTCAATAAAAGCCTTTCTTGTTTTAGTTGGAAAACTGACTTGTGCATTTCTTAGTATAACTCCGTACGAATGATGCAATTTGAACTAATTCTAGGTTGTTTATAGCGCAATTTCAAGTAACAATAAGTAAACTTACCCTTCAGGAGCTTCACGAGTTACTTCACCATTTCCATTCGAATTTTGTTGAACATTTTGAGATGTACTATAACTTCCTGTGCTCTCCTGTAGTGATGACAAAGGTACATCATCATCCGAACAAAATTCATGATCCCCTTCCACGTTGTTTGATTTAATCTCTCTTGGAGTGATTTCGCAATTATCTCCAAATTGTACACCATGCTCTTCCACTTCAACTGTTTCAGTCTTACAGCCTTTTCCTTCGAAATAAAAGTTACCAATATAATCAGATGAACTCTCTTCAGGAAAATCATCAGGTCCCACACTACTTGATGACAATTCAACTTTTAAAGACATTACATCACATTTTGAGGAAAGATCGTAAGAATCATAGTCTGTTTTCAACGGATCATGACACTCTGATGGATGATCAGCTCCATTTTCATCAGAATCATCGATTGGCACATATTCAATATTCTTTTCCTCCTCCCTCTTTTCAGCCACCTCTTTATTCGCTGTTTGTGGTCGTGTGAGCTTTTTACATCTTCCAAGTAAGGTTGTCCTCTGTACTTGTTTTTGTAAAGCATCATTGCAACTTATTACTTGCTCTTTGAAATAATAAGTCATCTCTAAAGTCGCAAAACATGTACTACACATTTCAGTAGGTAGTTTGTCATTTTGTAAGAACTAAAATGTTAAACAATTAGTGAAACTGTTGATGTTTGTTGTAAATTATTCTAGATGCCTTACCTCTAAAGATGCTATTGCCATGATCATAGTACCTATTGATGGAGATTGATCCTGGTCGAAGATTGATATCATTTCTACCTCTTTGCTCATGCAGGTTCGACAAATATTCCACATTTTCTACAAATATAGTTCCCGAATAAATCAGGTGGTGTTTACTAGAGAGGTTGACGCACAGTTTCAACAAGTTCTAACTGAAAAAGAAAAAAGAATTTAGATTTTGGTTCTAGTAATTTGTGATTCTAACTGATTCTAACCTTCAAACTCTTCAAATGTGATATATGACTTCATGCCTGTCAAGTGAAACTGTCAAATGTAATCTGTGGTCAAATGTCAAATTTGATATTATTTTGACATGACTAATTTCATTTAAGTTACAAATTGTGGAAATTGTAAATCATCTAAAATTATGAATATTATCACTATTAAATGCTTTGGTAACATTTTAATTGCCATTTTGAGTTGTTTGAGGTTTCCTTTGTGTTTAGCCTATCCTGATTTAGTAATTTTTGTCTTGTAAAGTTGGCAACACACGCAAACAGTCAACTGTTTTTGTTGACACTGGCTACCTGACAGTCATTTGGTTCGCCTTGTGTTGGTTGTGTGCGCTTGTGGGTGCCCCTCTGTCTCTGTAGATGGCTGGTGTAAAACTTGAGGAATTTCACGTTTTTCTTTCATTTCCATGACTCGCCCAAGTGCCCTCGATGCGTGGATCAATTAGGGTAAGTCCACGATGCATTCCATTCATTTCTTTTACGTCTATCTACAGTTTTCGTGCATTTTAAGCTCTAATCAATAGAGGTTTTCGTTGTGTATAGAATCTTGGATATATGAGTGAATGAAACTTGAGCTGCGATCAATCCAAATGTATTCATGCCACTATTTACTTAAATGACTTAAGTTAGGTTGGTAAAGTTGAGCAAATATTGTAAATATACTTGATGCAATCAAATATTACAAAAATGAATACATATATTTATAAAATTTCAGGTGCAAAGGTGATAATATACTTTCATCATAAGAAAACGAAGAAACGAGGTACATCATGGAAGGTTCTGTAGTGTGCCCGGTATGTACGTTGTACCTCCGGCCAGGGATGACTCTGAAGAGTCATCTGGAGTCACACCCAAAGCAGAAGGTAATCGAGGCACTTGTCAAACTCCACTCAGAGCCCACGACGTCGTCGGAGGTACCACCAACGTTCACTAGTGAAATTCAGCAGAGTTTGCCACCACCACCACAACCCACAACCGCACAATGGGCCGGACAAGGTCAACCAAACGCATACGTTCCGAAAATGGGAGCCTCGTCAATGGTACCCACCTTTATTGCACCACCAACACAGTTCATACACGGTCAACAAGAGCCTACATCTTCGGCAGGGAATTCGGGGAACCACAGTTTCTTCTACCAGCAGATTATCGGATCATCAAGTCAACCTCAAGGTGGGTACCTTATTCCTGTCTTCAATCAACAACTGCAAGGTGGGATTATACCCTCTCCAGGGTATATGTATCAACAGCAGATGTTTGTGAGTTCCGGAGCTGGATCAGGAATGCGTATGCTTATTCCCGGTCCCGCTGGGAATGCCGCACCTGGGGATAATGGTAACGAGCTTGCGATTGAGCAGAAAAAGGCCCAAATCGACGAAATCGAAGTGGGCCCCACGGTGGTGCAGGAGCCCACCGAGCAGAAGCTGTTGGTGAAGGAGAAGGAGGAGTGTGTCATGCCACAGTTGGAAATTGTGGAACTTGGTGAAGTTGGCACCGAGTCGTTGATTTTAACTGATGTCAGGGAGACTCCGGAAGAACCACCACCATTGTTGCATGAAGAATTGGACATCGAGGAGGAGAAGGATGGCTACAAGAACGTGGAGAGTCCGCAGCCACAATATGTAACTCTGGGGAATTTGGATCAAAATTTAGAGGCTGCCGCACATGGGGATCATCATTTTGAGATGGATGGTGTGAATATCGTACTGGTAAAAAGCTTTAATCGATTGAATAACGTTGGTATTAGCGATGATGCTGCTGATTATGATGCTGCTCAGCATTCTGTGCACGAAAACATCTCGATAGATAGTGCCAATATTCGCGCGGATGAAAATATGCCACAGGAGAGTAACTCAAATGCGTCGTGGTCACGCCCTCAGTATCACGAGAGTAGTAGTCGAATGTCAGCGGGGATGTCAACGTATGATTTACTCGCGAGGGAAACCTGGGAGGGTTCTGACGATGATATCGACGCTCCTCCGCCGTATCAGAGCCATTTTCCTTTGTATAGCCAACAGTTGGAAATCGACGACGATGACGACGTGATGGTATCGAGCACATCGCGTCAAGGCATCGATTACAAGTGTTCCTCGTGCCCGATGACGTTCATCTGCCCGAAGGAGCGTCGTGTTCATCAGGCTGCCGTCCATGACGATCATCATCAGACACATCAAACCCCACCGCATCCTGCCGGTGGGACTACAAGCTGCATGGCCACCACAGGCTCGTCAGCGGTGAAAGAAAGCGCGGAGGTCCAAGAAGAACGACCTGCCATCGACCTCAATATTATCGGCTCTGGCCTCTATAAGAAAAAGGTGAAAAAACTCGTGATAAAACCGAAGAAACTCAAATCGGAAAAAGTCGAGCCTTCCTTCGATCAAATCTTCACAAATATCATGAAGGTTGAAGATGAGAGGATGGCTGCTGAAGCAGAGGCTGTCGATCCTCTGCGAATCGACGTAAAGGGTAAGAATTTACTGATTTCCAAGCAGGAGTTGACAAAATCGATGGCGTCCTCGTCGGAAGACTTGCCCAAAGATGTGCCTGTGTCCGTGACGGTGCCGCCGGCGATCTGTGTGATTTGCTGTACGATGGTGAGGGATTCGCGAATGCTGCGAAAGCACCAGGTGGAGCTGCACGACTTTCGCGCGGATACGAAGTACAAATGTGGCGTTTGTCAGGAGCATTTTGTTAACGAAGCGAACTACACGACGCACTTGAGTGTTCATCCACTTGAGTGTCTCTTCTGCGGCAAGTACTTTTATAGATCGCATAATATGCAGTTGCATATAAAGCGCCATCTTGGAATACGGCCGTATCGCTGTGTGACGTGTGATAAGAGCTTCCTCACCAGACAGAAACTTCAGGAACATCAGTATGTCCACACCGGAGAGACGCCGATTAAGTGCAATCTGTGCGAGGAGACATTCAAGCGCTATTCGAATCTCATTCAGCATCGCAACCGGCGCCATTTGAACATTAAGCGTAAGTTGAAGGATTTTATTTGTGCCACTTGTGGCGAAGTCTTCCATTCGAAGAAAAAGCTGGCATGGCATAAGGAGGTGCATGAAAATCGGCCGAAGAGTTGCCTCCACTGCAGCGAAAAGTTTGTGCACATGTCGAGCCTGACAAGACATGTTAGACGCGCGCACAATGAACGATTCGTCCCGACCGAGGAGCGTGACCATGAGAATGTCGAATGTCCGATTTGTAAAGGCATCTTTCTGCGGAGTTCGCTAGACACGCATATCAAAAGCCACGATGAGAAGAAGGCGTTTTCGTGTAGCGTCTGCGAGAAGGAGTTTAGCACCAAGTGGAACCTCAAGCTGCATCAGTGGACGCATGCGGGAAGGGCGCAGAAGCCTTTCAAGTGCGAACTGTGCAAAGGAGCGTTTGTTCGTGAGGCTGATTACACCGCCCACATGAACTCACATCGTGCAATACGGCCATATACGTGTAATCACTGTGGGGCTCAGTTTATCCGCAAATATAACTGTCAGCGGCACGTGAAGGAGCACGAACGTACCAAGACATTCAACTGTAACGTCTGCGGCAAGAAATTCCATCGGTCGTACTATCTCAACGATCATATGCGTGTACACAGCGGGGCACGTCCGTTTTCTTGTCATATTTGCGGAAAGACGAGTACGACAAAGAGCAATCACAACAAACATGTAAGGATTCATCATGCGCGAGAGCCTGTCAGTACCGAGAATTAGATAGGCCAATAGTCGTCGAAGGGACAAAGTGCAAAAACAAATCACAAGACTTGAAAACCTATTTTAGATAATGGCCAATGAGAGTGGTGCCATCTGTACATAGGAGGGCTGGTATATCTCGCGTTGGGCGAGTTATATTTGTTTTTGATTCGTACTTTTTTTTCTGTCGTAATTATTAAGTTTTAGGTGGTTATTGATTGGTCGACGAAGTCGCCCAGCGTGATATGTTCTTGCTCTCGCCAAAGGCGTCATAACCCATTAAGTTTGCCCGTGTTATTATTAGTCAACGATTGAAAATTTGTTTGTAAAACATTTCGAAACATCCAGACACACACACACACAAGAGCAAACTGGAATATTTTGACGGTTTCGCGTATAGTTATTTCTATTTCGTGTAATATTGATAAGTGATATCAAATATTTAAATTTTTATTCCAATCGAATCTTCTGGGTTTTTTTTTCTCCAATTTGTGTCGTCCTTGTATTCCTTGATGGAATCATAGGTTTATTATCAATTGGAACGATATACGTCATGAGGAATACAACAAGAATTGTAGAAATTATTCACAAGGAAAGTGCCTCAATTATTCAGCACTAAATTGAATAAAATTTTTTGTAAATGTAGTCCATATATAGAAATAATTTGTGTTAACGGGATTTTTCGCAGTTTTGGGCCGTTTGCTCAAAACAATTTCAAAGTATCGCGGCGTAGGGACCTGTTAACACAAATTATTTCAATATATGGACAGCACATATAAAATTTCTCATTCAATTCCATGACCGACAATTGAGACACTCTCCTTGTCAGAAGCAGGTATGTATCTTTTGTTAACCAAGCCTCTATTTTCACTTTTTTTTTAGCGAAACTATCATAAAATTTTAAAAATCGCATCTTGACTTCAAAATCTCTCAACCCATCTCTCGATGTGTTTAAACACATTTTGGGATGAAACTAGGGCGTTTGAACACATTTAAACACGAGTGTCTCTTAGATTTTAGCAAAACTCTTCTAAACTTTCAGAAATCGGTTGTTAACTTACGAATCTCGGACGATCCCAGCCAAGTGGCGCAGTGGTATAATGGATGACTACTGATCACAAGGTCCCGAGTTCGATTCTTGGTGAATTGAATAGAGCTAATGACCATAGTACTCGATTCTTGGTATATCAAACAAAAAAGCAGACCTGCGATGATCTACTCCCGTCGCTACGGTGTCGTCCCAATTTCCTCTCATCTAGCTAAATATATCTGTCCTACCAATTGTTTATATTTCTTGTATTTACCAATCCCACACTTCTACGAAAAGAGAGAAAGAGAAAAAATTCACTTTCTTTATAATCATATTCGTACAATCGTAGAACACAAAATGTCAACATTTTTACACCATTCTATTTGATCCTGATATTTTTTACCCAATTCCTCAATGACATAATTACCATACGTTGGATCATAGTACGCCACCTGTTGGAAGAAACCCACCGCCAATTCTTGCAATGGCACTGGTTGTTTACAACTCAAATACATCTCAACTCCGGGACATACAAGCGAAACTTTCTCATCCAATTCCAGGTCGTAAGCAAGACGAGGCAAACCTTCTAGAAGATTAACCTGCATTTTATAACCTTGTGTATACCGATACGCGGCGCCGCGATCCTTTAAATAGCTCTCCTTCGATTGTTTCAAGAGGACATCGTTGAGAGTTGGTAAGAGTTCCCTATAAATTGAAAAAAAATATATATATTTTTAAAATTTTTCATAAATCGATGAAACATACTTAACAGTACGCATCCGTATGAAATCCTTCGAAAGTCGTCCCAACGTGGAAAGTAGGCTAAAGCTGCGATTCACAATCAAGGGCGTTTCGATTTCCTTGAAGCGATTCACAAGTGGCGACCAGATTTTATGAACAATCGGTAGTAATTCATCTTCGAATTCCTTTAAAATTTCAACCCCGGATTTTAGGATTTCGAGAACTAGAATTTTACAATTTGCTTCTTTTGCTGGGAGAAAATTTAGGGCTCTTTCGAGAATGTTTACGATGAGTTGTATGTGTTTGGGTGGTGTTGGTTTCTTGTAAGCTAAAATAGAAGATTCCATTATTAAAGGAGGTCGATCGCTCGTCGTGTTTAAACACGGTTTTCCCTTGTATTTTAGTGAAAATCCACGAAAATGTCAAAAATCACTTAGCAATTTTTAATCTTTAGGTTGTAATAACAAAAACATTTACCTTCATACGGTTCTTCAGGATCTTCAAGTAGTTCCTCCTTCTGTTTTTGCATATCTTCCTCCCACATTTCATCTGCCGTTTGCCCCATCATATCATCGGATAAATCCATAGGCTTACTCAATTCCTCCCATTTCAAACGCCTCTCAGCTTCCAATCGATCCTCTTTTTCCTTCTTCGTCACGACAGCCTCGACAACAACCTCAATCTTCAACCATTTGTGCATTGACTTGATAAATATAGCAAACACTTGCAGATATGCAAAAGCATTCCGTTCTTGAAACTTGTTAAAACTTTGCAGTAAAACACCTTCGATGATATCCGCAATTGAAGGCAGCACATCCATATCCGTGTACTGCATAACAACAGCGAGTACATTCAAAACGCCTGGATTTTCGTTACTTCTGCGCAGTTTATTCGTCACATTGTACGCAAAATAATCGGCATTCTTATTAATTAATTCCGTCACCGAACAATATCCACAGGCTTTTGAAATATTTGCAATGGATGCCAGACCGGCAGCTTGCAGCATCGGATGATTACATCCTGCTTTCTCCAGGACAACATAGAGGACTTTCAGGAGTAAATTTTCGAATTTTTCACCTGCGGTCAGCGCAAGTTTACCGATACCCTCCAATTGTAGACATATTTGCACAATGTTGTTCTGAACATCTTTTAGGGTGTTTTTTTCGCCTACGGTCAAATTTAACTTCCAATTTGCATCTTCTAGGTAGATATTGATGATTGTTTTCGTTTTAACCCAATGAGATTCATTTTTCCCTGCAAGAAATTAGAAAAAAATCGGTTCAGTGGTGACACGAGAAAGTTTTTTTTTTAAACTTTGAATAACACATACCTGATAGTAATTCATTTATAACTAAAGTTGCTTCTACTTTTCGATCCCAGTCATTTGTATAAACCTCCAAAAGATAGTCAAGTACAATGTCAATGATTACAGGACGGGCTAGAAGATGGCAAGCTACGGTGATTTTTTCGTGAATGTGTTTATCATTACACTTGAAAGTCTTCCATGGTGTTCGGACATCCGGTGTGTTTTCCCAATCTTAAAACCGAAAGATTCACGAAATGTCCTTCTTTTATTCTTTAAATAACGTGTATTAATATTAAATTTGGAGGTTTCTTTTCTGAACCTGGATTTTACTATACTTATTAATCAAATTCCACGTAAACCATTCTCTCACACACAACAAAACGTATACACAAATGTGTACACACACATTTACATTCGCATGACGTATTTCCATATTCACCACATTTCTACATTCTACACACTCATATATAATAAATTTGCACATACATAACACATTCACAAATAGATCAAAGCAAAAAAAAAAACAACTTACCATGCAATGTATATTCCTCCATTAAACTCGCATTTTTTTCAATTGCGGCCACACACAGCAATGCCGCAATCAGACGATCCAAATTGGACTGCTTCAAAAGTACCGACTGAAGACTATCAGTTGTGGCAAACAATTTTAAATAGCCCGTCAAGAGGTTCATCGCTGTTAACTGCTCGTTGGCGTCTACACCGTTGAATATCATTGGCATCTTTGTTATATGCTCGTGGAAAGATTCATGTAGATTGTCCACCAATGTTTTAGAACTTAATATATCCGAATAATTTTTGGAAAGTTGAGAAATAACATCATCCAATGCTTCGTTTACAGTTTTTGATACTTCCGGGTGATCATCTTGGGACAGTGTCAGTAAAATTTCTATTACTTTTGGTATTGTTTGTGGTAATATTCTAAATAAAGAAAAAGGAGGAATCTTAAATTGATGAACAACTTTCATGTCTTATAATAGATTTAAAGCGATTAAGAGGTCTTAAATCTGGATCGCAAACGAATTTCTTCTGGAAATGTATGCCAAAAACAGTTTCTGATATCAATTTTCACTTAAAGTGACTTAAAAACAGGGGATGTACATGTCAGAAGCCAAACTACAGGCGATTTATGTCAGAAACTGTTTCTGACATCAATTTCCAGAAACATTTCTTTTCAATTCGGATTTTAGTCCTCTTATTGTTTAGAAACTACAAGTCAAGAAAGTACTCACATTTATGGTAAATGTTTTTCTGTTGCTTACAATTAGATGAAAATTGTACATCATAAAAAGATACTTACGTAAAACAGGTGCGACACAACAATCGACAACTCTCACCCAATTCCTGCTTCACTCTGACATGATCATAAGCAGCCAACTTCTTCAGCAAGACTGCACAAACCCCCAACTTCTTATCACACAGTTGCCTCTCACTAAGCCTTGATTTTCCATTTTCTAGATCGTGACTTTCTTTCTTAATCAAATCTTCAAGCTTCAAAGCCTCCTCTTTTGGATTATATTCCCTCAGAAGCATACTAACTAATCTACTCCAAGCCTTCACACACTGTTGGACAATCTTATGCCCACAATGAGGATCATCAACAGCAATAACAATCAATCCTGATGCAATCCCTGGCAGGAACTTGATAAAAACCTTTGCAATATCCGAAAGAAGAACAACATCATCCATATCTTGACTGTCATCAACTTGTGTACATTTCATAATACATTCCAACGCGATCAAGCGCAATTTTCGATGCTTTTCCTTCCTTAAAAAATCCATACAAGTATACAACAACACTGACATTCTCGCCGCCTGTTTTTCTGAGTAAATATCGGCTAATATCTCAAAAGATATCGCTGCAAACATCGCAGATATACAGGATAAAACAGCCAGTTTATATTCCTCTGAAGTTTTCATAACTCTTTCATTATTATTCGTTTTTGGCCTGAAAATTTGAGTGAGTAAAAAGTCAAACAACAAACCAAACCCATCCATGTTGTCAATCTTAGTTTTCTTGAGTATACACTCTAGGATATTCAATATAGATA
Source organism: Weissflogia rhopalogaster (assembly GCA_019419845.2). NCBI lineage: Eukaryota > Metazoa > Arthropoda > Insecta > Coleoptera > Staphylinidae > Weissflogia > Weissflogia rhopalogaster. The sequence goes on along the minus strand of WSZQ02019753.1, from coordinate 9,476 downwards.
TCCTCAACTCTTCATTACACTCTGAGAAAGCTTTCCTTTCGCAATGAAACGTAATGTAAGGTGTTATTAACATTGGCAACACACATTGTGTGATTGATGGTGATAGACTTTTTACAAGCCCAGAAAACGCTTTTACATCCTCTGATAACTGTGTATAATCACAGTTGCGTGTGTTTTTTGTTAGTCTATCAACAACGGCAACTAGCTGCAGCGTCATTTTTGGTTTTGCAATTAATTCGGTTAATTTTTGGATAGAAAAACAGTTCAAGGTTGTATTTGAAGGTTAAGTATCATTCTTTGTTTGTATTCCAGATTGTGGTGTGCACTGGATGTGTTTGATAGCGTCCCATTCACTCTATTTTAATGTTCCTGAAGTGTATTAATTAATGTAAGTTAATCTTTTGTATTACTGCACTTTTCACAATAGATGTTTGCAAGGAGACAACCTTACAAATTTGTGGCACTGCAAATCTTGGGTTGGTTTAGGTTTTTGCACTTTGTTGTAGATAATGTACACTTCCTTTAGTTGTTTCACGTATGTGCAGATGTTGGTAGTAATTAATGGTGGTGGACATTCGTTATTTTGTGATATATTCCAGAAAATTGCGAGTATAATTTATATTTTTATGTAATTGAAGCTGAATGTTATTTGTTTACTAATTGCTTCGGGAGATGGCGTATAGATGGCGCTAGGTGTATCGAATTAAGAGAATCTTATGCGATCAAATGTGGAACTAAAATGTGAAATTCAAACTTTGTTCTAAAATATTTTTTAATATACACAACATAAAATGCCCAATCTTATATGGATCGATTCTTTATCAAATTTTGTTGGTTTTTATATATTTTATTTTATTTTTTATTTTATTTTTCTCACATTTCCCATATTTATAAGATTATAAATCATATACCAATCGATTCAGCGTGAAAATTTTTTCAAACTCCTCGAAGAGTTTTTCATTTGATTACTTAGAACCGATGTTATAACTCATAAAAGTTTTCATTTCATTTTCACTTTAAGAAAAATGACTTCTCCTGAAAGATCGCACTTTTATTCATATTTGCCAAATTTCTATGTATACAAATTATATACCTTTCGATTCAGTATGAAATTTGCCACTATCTCCTGAAAGCGTATTACATGTTCAGGAAACATGTTATGTATCATTGAAATTGAGACTACCGACGTCTCAATTGTCGATCTAGAAAATTGTTTTATTCTAAACATTCCTAATGTATTCAGATTTCTATTACTTCTAAAACATAAGTCATGCACCGATCGATTCAGAATGAAAATTTCTTCCAAGTCCTAGAGTAGTTTTTCATTTGATTACTTAGAATCGATATTATAACTCTTAAAAGTTGAGTCTAAAAACAGCGACGAAGAAGTCATTTTTTCACAGAGAAAAATGACATCTCCTAAAAATCGCACTTTTATTTATATTTACCATATTTTTATGTATACAAGTCATATATCAATCGATTCAGAATTGCCACAAACTACCGAAAGAGTTTTCCCGATTAATTGCCCATAGAAAATGTTACAGCTTGGTAAAGTTCAGTCCATTTTTAAAGACATTCAGAAGAATTTGTAAGCACAAAATCTTTTGAATTTCTGCAACATAAATGAAAGAACAATATCAGCATTACGTATTTTTAAATCCAACTGCACTCCTCTCCATGGAGACAGTAAATAAATGCGATCTCTTAATCATTTGTTATTGGCAGCGGCGATTCACATTCACAACAACAGCGAATGTGAGGCAATTCGCTGTAAACACATCAGTGAACTGAACTCTCCTGAACTTGTTAATCACGCACATACACAGGACCGTACTTAAATGCACTTTCATGCAACAACTTCCAGTTGCAGTTGAAGAATTGTTGCATCAATCACAACTTTACGTTCTTCGTTTTAGTTCATTTCACGGATTTAATATCCGAAACACATTGCTTTTAAACGTAAAAAAGTTAAGAGGAAATGAAGAAGATTTTTGTTTTTATTTTAATAATTTATTAACAAAATTGATGTTTTTGATGAAATTTATACAAATCTAGGAACGTATCGAATTTGGCTTTTTTGTGCATGCGCCTGCCGAAAGGTCACACACTCACACAAATATGAGCGATTCTTTTTAAACATTGTGCCACATTTATAAACATGTAATCACTTGTTGTTTGCGACGGCATGTACCATGTACAAAAGTCAATAATATACAATATTATTAATAGACTGGTAGAAAATAAAAAAAGAAGAGAGTAGAGTAATAAATAACGCTCATTTCTCTAGAGGTTTGCAATTGAATTGTACACAAATAGTATAACTTTGAGTCAATGAGCGTGTGATAAGATGGTGGCGCTTTGCGCACGCGCTGAACAACGTTGATATAACGCTGACCGATTATGGGGATAAAGTTACATAGATACATGTTACACATTTCTAAAAAATGAAAATCATTTCAACACATTTCAACTTGTGCGCAACACAAGCAAATTCATTTCGAACTATTTTTTATGAGTTTCTTTAGAAAATATTGATAAAGGCTTTAGAATATATCGATAAAGTCCTTAGAAATATTGTTGAGACCTTAGAAATTTCGATAAAGTCCTTAGAAATATCGATAAGTCGTTAGAAATATCGATAAAGTCCTTCCAAAATATCGATGAGTCCATAGAAATATCGATAAGTCCTTAGAAATATCGATAAATCCTTAGAAATATCGATGAGTCCATAGAAATATTGACAAATCCTTAGTAATTTCGATAAAGTCCTTAGAATTATCGATAAGTCCTTACAAATATCGATAAATCTTTAGAAATATCGATAAAGTTCTTCCAAAATATCGATGAGTCCATAGAAATATCGATAAATCCTTAGTCATTTCGATAAAGTCCTTAGAAATATCGATTAAGTCCTAAAGGCTTTCCAAAATCAAAATGGCCGATACTCACGACGTTTATTCATTCAGCTTTCAGGCATTCTCTCTTTCATTCACGCTTATAATTACAGGCTATTTTCTCTCTCCTAATGAGACATTTGTTCATTTGTTCGCGTTTGTTTTGGCTTGGAGCAGATGAGATTGAGATTAATCTATTTGTAAGTTGACATCCTTGATAGTTTTGACTAAACTAAGAGGAGTAATTTTGTGGTGGTTCAGTTGACAGCGGCTGTCATGGGTGGTTGGAAAGTACCTGGCGTCCGCCGGACAAACCCGAGGAAGTTCCGGAAGGGCAGCTGCATATGGTAGTAGGCACAGTATGGTAGTGGGTCCCACATGGCGAAGAGGGCCTCCCTTTTGTCCAAAACGGTTCCAATCAATCGGGTAACCGCCTCGACGCTCGGGTTCTTGATGGTGTCCATGACAGTTTCGTGCATGTAGTATCGGCCGTTTTCTGAGACGATCGGCCCGGAATTCTGACGATTAAAGTGCTTGCAGGGCTTCCATAGAAGTCTGGGGTGGACATTCGTGTAGCAGATGTAGGGTAACGAAACCCCAACGCGGGCGCTGAGCGGGAGAATCGCTCCGGTGTCTTTACAGCAGACCAGTTGGAAGCTGACATGCCCCGTTATGGGTCTCAGTAGGTTTAGTTGGTTGAAGTAGTGGTTGACCCAGGTGTTGACGTCTTTGTTCTCGATTGGGACTAAGCCGTTGTTGGTTTTGTCCAAGCGGCAGGTGACATTGGCGATCACTTTGGATTCCTTGACTGTGGTACAGGTTACAAAGTGTTCTCCTTCGATGTCTTGGACTACTACCCAAGGGCGTTGCTCGCTGATGTCGGCGGGTAAACGTAGTTGGCGTTTGCAAGGAGGGAGGATGATTTTGGCACGTTCCCGGATCCCACAGGCGCCCGCCATGGACATGAAGAACTTTTTGTCGGGACGTACCACGCCGGAATCGTAAAGTTGACCGACTTCATCCTTACTTGTTAGGGTATGAAACGGCGGTGTTTGGATATTGCTCTTTTGGCAGCGTTTGAAAACTTCTAGGATGTCGTCAAGGGCACGTACCTCTTTGATTCCGGGACCGAAACAGGTGCAGCCCAAGAGTTCCAAATGAGGCTTGGCCACCGCATCGTAGTAAGCCGGAGTGGAGGCACTAACAGGGATATAGTAGACTGCATTCTCCTTGTTGACGATCTCACAGAGGGCTCGCACATAGTTCTGTTGCTTCTCGCCGTTCGGTTTGGGAACCGTGTAGAACTTACTCACCGCCGTTGAGAACTTTGACAACGCAAATTGCCCATCAACTTCACAAACCACCACCCTAGCACCAGCGGAATAGAAGTTCCTTGCCAGATGTAGAGCTTGAATCGTACTACCCCCAGAAATCAACACAGTCCTCTTCTTACGAATATGCTCCGTAGGAGACGTCATAATCAGTCCAAGAGTCAACTTGATGATATTCAGCGGAAGTTGTATGACCTGCCAGAAGCACCATACCCACATGGATAACCAAAACATCGGAATCGCCAGGACCAGTTGCTTCCAGGTAGCTGGTAGAATCGCCACTATTATAGCCTTGATCACTTTTAGCAAGAAAAGCGGATACCATCCAATCAGATCCGTCCATATTGACCTCGGAGGTTCCTCTTCAGGCGGGAAGTTCAAAGGGCTTTGACTACGCGAGTCCCGGTAATCCGATTTGATGACAATATGCTCCTGACTCTTGATAGACGACCCGTTCGATGAGGTGCGTCGGATTAACCGTCTCGGTCGCTTCAGGGTGTTATCCGGGGATGTTGACATCGGCGACAACGAGGTCGGACTACCTGGACTATGGAAACCGGAACTTAAACTACCAGATGCACCGGCGTTGAGGCTCTCCGTGCTGGGCCACATGTTTGTCAGGCTTTCGGATGTGCACGCTGGCATGGTGCGCGCCTCTGACTTAAGTTTAAACTTCACTGAATGCACTTAAGTGTTTTTATTTTTTTACCAACAGTTTTATAAGTTATCAAGTAGTATTAGAAAGACACTTCCAAGTATTAGCACTGTGTATTGCTGACTTTGTTGACTGACTGACATTCAGTTCGATGTGAGTAAGTGACTTAAGTCCGTCGACGGGCAGCGGACATTGAATAAACTTGATTGAGACGCGCACGTCGCTTTTATTCAGCGTACGGTTGCACTCTGAACCGTCGGAATCCCCTCCCACTCCCTTCGGCGCCCGTCTCATCATCATTGAGTCGTGTGCCAAAGTAACGCGCTTATAGATGAGTGAGTGTATACCGAAAGCCCGAAAATTTATTGCCCTTGTTGACTTTTAAAGTATCGTTGACCGCACCTTCATTGTTAAGTTATTCGTTTACAACACCGAAAAAATAATATGCGCACTGGGTGTTGCAAACCCGGTTTTTCTACCTGGGCGAAAATTCGAATGATTTTTTTGGTTTTACAATTTTATAGCCCTAATAGTGCTTTCGGGGATATGGGCATGACCCATTGTGAGTACTCTACGCACCGTGTAGCCGAGCGCAAAGTAGCTTGGCAAATAAACTGCACGCTGATAATAAAAGACAAGCGGCTATGATTGCGATGTAAATGTTTGGTTGCACGGTGTTGTGCGTACCTTTACGGCTACCTCAACCAAACTATCAGTACAATGGTTTGAAACAACAGAAATCGGTCAAAAACATTAGTGCGCGCGCTCGACTTTTACTCATTTTAGGTGCATTTTAAAGTCAATTTTAAGTATAATAAATATTAAGTTATCAGCATGAAACAAGTGATAAACTATTTCTTGACTCTTCTACTTTAATATGATATGTAAATTGTTTCAATTCGTTCTCAATAAGTCCGGAAATTCTGGCGTTTTAAAAGACTACTTTACGAAAACTTTATTTTCAACTTAAATAGGGGTTTTTTACCCTTATCCCTTTTGCGGGTTAGATGCCATATATATCAAATTGTTCCTCATTTCATATACTATCATATGATGTAATCATTTTTCTGATTATTTTTGTGGGAATTTAGATTTTGACGGGTGTATAATTAAAATCATGGTTTCAGTCAAAAATATTTGTATGCGCTCGATTTTACTCACTTTTAGGTGCACTTTAAAATCAATTTTAAATATATTAAAAATTAAGCTATTAACGTGGAACAAGTAACAAACTGTTCCCTGACTCTTCTACTTTATGATGTCATTATTATTTTAGTCCATTATTGATAAGTCTTTCAAATAAGACGTTTTAAAAAACAATTTTATGAAAGTTTATTATTGAAGTTGACATCGAAAAATTTTTAGTCTCATTTAAAACGTCATAATTGAATAACTTATCAATAAATTGAGGTAATCTTTATAACTACTTTATTAATAGAAGAGTTGGGGAACAATTTGTTAGTTATTCCATGTTGATAGCTTTATATTTAATATACTTAAAATACAATTGAAATTACATCTCAAAACGAGTAAATTAAAGACGCGCGTAAATCTTTTTGGCTGATTTCCATCACTTTAAGCCACTGCGAGTCGAAAACTAGTCTTAAGTCACTTCTTTCTTTGGCTAAACGGCAGTTAAACGACATTCTTTGTCATCTTTGCTACTGGTCGATTGTCAACATGTCTATACCACAATATGAATCGACGTTTTGTCGACTTTTGTCGAACTCAACTTGAGTAAAGTGGTCAAACTTCCACAATGGAAAGTAAAAGGACAGTTTAACGACGGCTTATTATTTGAATTACGCTCTCGAGCGCAAAGTTTAGAGGTTTTTCGGGCGCTCCAAGTTGTTTTTGGTGGCATTTTAAAACATTGCGCTTGCTTGTTAATTGGCTGGTTATATAATGTGCATTCGCAGTGACATTTTCGGTATGGTAACAACTTAATTGGCAATCGGTTACTGCAACAGTCCGGTTTCAAGACTGATAAAGCGCGGCGATATCCGTATACATACGACTGTGTTGCTTTTTCAATCGCTAATTAGATGAGTCGATGATAGCAGTCGGAATTAGCCAGTTTCTGTCATTTCTCTGTAATTAATTACAACCTTTTATGATTGTTTTCTTTGGTTTTCCGATGTTTGTTTTCAATTAATTAACCACGTTAAATCTATTCGATTCCTTAGAGTTATCTATTCATTATTTATTTATCTATTCATTATTTATTAAAAAAAAGTGCATTCAATTAATTTCTAAGTGCATAAATTCATTTTAATTACACAAAATGCTTTAAATGCTATTTGATATACATATCTATAAAATGGCAACTGGTTTAAGAAAAGAAAACTAGTATATTAATTGGTTTATTTATAGATTTAATAAGTGTTTTCGTAAGCTTAACAAAAGTAATTATAAGTGGAATGTGATAGAAACATCTACATTACTTACACCAGTGATTCTCAATCGTTTTGATTAGAAATTCTACAAGCGTGCTACGAATTTTTTTTAGCTTGTACATCTATACAAAGTTGCTTACCACTTTTCTTTCCTCCAGGGAGATTCCCCCATTCGAGTTGAGTCAAATTTGTTACTTTATTAACATCGTCTAGTGTTTGTTATTCAAACCCAGTTTAGGGATCGCTGCTTTAGATTCTATAAGCACTTTGAACTGTTTGATTTGGTAGGTAAATCAATCATTTGCTTTTGAATTCACCTTACATGTAGTACCACTTATTAATTCGGATCTTTTTTTTTTGTAAAATTAAATAGTAAAATTGTTCAAAGTTAAAGAGTGTGTATGTGTGTTGAAATGTGTGTGTGTGACGAAATCTCTGTGTGTGTAGAAATGTGTGCATGTATGTGAGACAAAATATGTGTGTGTGTGTGTCGAAATATGTGGGTATGGCTGTGTGCCCCCACTAATTTCAAGCCCCCCCCCCCGTTTAAACTAGTCAAGGAAACTAGACCCCTCTTTCTAGTGGGGTCAGTTCTGCAAATGTGTTTGCCTGTGTGCTGACAAAGTTGGAAAAGTGTCAAACAACAATAAAAATTATTGAGAATCACTGGTCTAACCCTGCGATTCCATACTTTTTTTGTAATTCTTTTGACGTTAATCCACTTTCTATTATTTAATTTTTATTCACATTCATAATATCTCCATTCTGATAACCTAGTTTATTCTCAAATAAAATGCATTCCCTCTGCCCCCTCTCCTCCCCCGCAAAAACGGAAAACATATTAAATATACAGATAAAACTCTGAATCGTCACAACACATGGAGGAAATGCGATCAGCCCGCGTAATTTAATGGAAAAGTCGAGGTGGAAAATTCGAAAAACGGGAGAACGAGCATGGCGGTGGCGGCGGCGGTGTGTGTCGGTACCAGTCACCGCGAACATGTGGCAAGCCGTCCGCCCCCGTTCCTCTAGGCTGGCGATGGCATGAAATGAAGGCATGCAAATGTGGAGAATCGCGTTTACGATGCTTCATCCCCAAATGCGAGCGTGGCGCATGAGTTATATGCCGGCGCGCATGTTTTATGTCCCACATTTCGAAATTTGTTATTTTCGTTAGATACGTCGGCGGGCGGATCGACGAAGACTGCGACTACCTGCCTACATAATTATTATTTACATGTCGTTGGTCGTATCAACTGCGACCGTGTGCGCGCCCACAGAAACAGATTTCGCTGTAATTTGATTGTTTATTGCCCCAAATGATATGTCTATCTGCTCACCGGGAATAGGGAGAGTTATTATGGTTTTCAAACTGGTTAAATCAGAAGCGTTTGTGAACAATAGCGGATGCTTTTTCGGGTAATTGAGAAAATGTGTAATGGGGTTTTAAAATTGATGTTAAATTGCGTAATAGGGGATGGAATGGATGAAATTGCCTAATTCGTATGCGAGGTGAAAGGAAACTAACATGTTTCGCCTCATACTGATTTCGAAGGGTTTTGTTGAGAGTTAAGAGGTTTAAGTCGACTTACATTTGGAGGGTCAAAGGACAACTACCACGCGTACTTTGTTTAAAATTTGGCTGTCGTGATGAATAGGCATAAAACAAGACGCGCTACAGTAACAAGACGGACCGCTATTAATTGGCCACCGTTATAAATTGCCCGTGGTGAAGTGACCGCGATGAAAGGGTTTTTTTTCTAATTCCGCGATTTTTAGAATCCCTAGTTGATTTGAAACAACATCCGCGATGAAATGGACAAAATAACGCCAGAAAACTATTATTATTCTAGTAAATTTTAAACGAATTAATTAAATGGTACGATTTATAAAATATGGAAATAAGTTACATAATCTTTCTATTTTTTTTTTTCAAGATAATGAATTCGACTAATTAATAAATTTTCTGAGCTGATAATTGATCATGCTATCTGGCAATGTTATTAACACTGTCTGCATCGTAATAAGATTCAATTATGCATTATTATGCATTTGAAATATAGAAAGAAATAAATGAAAAATATCACATACATTCCAAATAGTTGCAGTGTTGCCCGATATTCTAATATGGTTAACCATTCATTCGTTGTTGGATAAATTGTTTGCAACCCCAAAAGAATTATGAAATCACTAATAT
>WSZQ02019642.1:24346-34388 GCA_019419845.2 Weissflogia rhopalogaster | reverse complement strand
GGTTTCTTTTATTACGTATAGTTGCGGACGCTCTTACGCTATTACTTTCCGAGACATACAAGTTGAAAGATCCGATCGTGACTTCAACTTCGACTTTCAGCTCGATGTTAGCGACTAGCAGCGTCGATGGAAGAGTGGTTTTGAGGGTGGTTTGGAGCTGGTTTGAGGCAAAAAAAGCACTTTATTATTTATTAATTTGTCACGCCGATGGCCACGTAAATTGAACATAAATTTCTCATGAAAGATAAGAGTGCGCAGCCCGAGGCAATATATTTTTTAAAGTTAGAAATTGCAGTTGAAACATTGTTTACGTTGAGAATAAGCTGAAATAAACATGAAGTACATTTATGAAGGATGTGCACAGATGTTTTTTTCGTTGTATAATGACGATTTGAGTCGTTAGTTGTCAAGGAAGAAGTGACGTTAATAACCGAAAAGTTATAAAAGTTAACGTAATCGACATGACAACGTCATTACTAAATTTCTTTTCTATAAATGTGAATGTAATTATGTTATTAAGAAGCGTTTCATTTTCAATTTTTCAAAGTTATATTTTCATATTAAAGAATAATCAATTGATAAACAGAAGAAGAATTCACTACCGATAAGAAGTTAGCAGCGAGCCTCTTCCAGTAGCGAGATCGAATTTAAAATAACACGTCAAATTAAATTTTGACATTCGATACTGGAGCGTCTAATATATTATAGATTGTATTATTGTAATCAGATCCGTAGTCTTCGTTTTGAAATATCAGATACCGAACGCATGTAATGATCAATTAAAGACCATAGATGTGTCTTATGGAAATTAACATATGGGAAACTCTCCTTATCGCATTGAAAAGTATTTTAAATTTCTTTAAAACTTTAAAATGTTTGCTAATGAATAGAGTTATACCTATAAAAAGTGTGACTTCGATTTAACTATGTTAATAATGATTAAATATCTCTCTCAATTCTAAAAATATCAAACAGCACTTCATAAATAAGGGAGAAATATCGAGGAGTGTTTTCATGTAATTTGCTGTTGTGGAAGCAAAGTTAATTATCTGATTAGGTTGGCCGGCGTCAGCGGAATAAATGTATAGGAATTTTACAGAAAATAAAAATATTAGCATTCCCGATTGAGTTCAGATGGAAATGTGACGAAGGCGGGGGTGGTGAAAAGAAGAGCCCTCTCCCTCTCTGTGGGTCATGAGAAGTGCAAACTGCAGGCGGGCATGGATGAAAAGCGCGTCTGTGCCTGGGCCAGCGTCGGCGGTTTATCCCTGGACTGGAATGTGTGTGGGTGTACGCGTTGGCGGTGCGTGGGGGAAGCTTCTCGCAGGAAACGGCTCCGGCGGCGTCGCGGCGCGCTTACATGTGGACGCTTGCCAGCGGCGGCAGTGTGCTACCATCAGCGAACCGGTGCGCATTGAGATCGCCGCCAAACCGACGCCGCCGCCGCACTCGGTCATTCGGTTACCGGTACGCCGTCGCGACTTCATCAATGAACCGAACGCGACGCGTACAAATCGCACGGCGCTCATTAAAAATGTTTGCCAGTAAAATATGTTAATTTGAATTGAATTCATAAAAGTTTTGCGAAAAGTTTTGGTGCTACTCGACTGGTTTCGCACGCGAGTTTGTTTAACATTTTGATATTTAAAGTGGACGAAAGTTTGATTGAGTTTATTTGTTCGTTAATGAGTGCTGACACAATTGAATGTGATTTGTGGAATGGTGGAATAAAGTCATAGTTAATGGAGATTATTAAAAAGGTAAAAAGTTGAAGGTAAACAAGAATTTAGCAGAGGAAAGGTACATACACTCTAGAAAATTTCTAGTTTCTTTTTTTCGTTTCTTTGGCGTGTGTAATAAGTAATTATGTGGACAAGAACTATTTGTTCTATTTGAGTTATTGCATCTCCAGTTCTATTGTTAGTGAAGTGTTAAATTTGAAGAACTGGTCTATATTAGAACTGCTAGATAATATGTACTAATTATATTAATTCCATAATTATTATTAACAACATAAATGCTATCTTTTTAAAGGAAATTTTATAAAATTGATTTTCTATAATTAAACCATTGATAATGGATTGTAATTTTGATCTGTAGTATATTTTGCAATGAGCATGGAATGGTAGGAACGGGCATTCCTCGCTCAAGCGCGCTTCGCTTGCAGTTATGTTGCACTATGAACACATTTCCGTACTGACTTGTGCTGAACTGACTTGGGTATCAAAAAACCACTGTTAACCTCTACTCATTATCTTTTTAAAGGTTTACAGCCTTCTTATAATCGTTTTATAGACCTGAAAAATAAATATATTCAATTTCCATAAATTATAAAACGATTTGTTAAGATTACTAATCTAATTCGGTGAAATAATTTCAAAAATATAGAATTTTCAAATCTCTAAATAAATTCCTTTTGCTCATGACCCAAAGCACAGAAAATAAACGTGGAATAAAATTACAATTAATAAAGATCTCTAAAAAACACGAAAAGTTGATGACATGAAAAAAGTCTTTACCTTCAACGAAAGGCACAGAGTTACCCTTGATGGAATTTCCAGATTTTCCAACTTCTTTTTACGCCTCTGTCCATTGGGTGAATGTTTTTTTTGTGTGTGTCGCCAAAATCCGTTTCTTCCGCGTTATAGTTCCAACTTCTCCGAGGTGAAGCGAATGCGCAGGAGGCATGAAATTAATGTTCATTGTCTTAGTCGTGAGGCCGCGAAGGGCGAGGACAAACGACCTCTTCATCAAGCGCGTGTGGAATTATTACGCCAACCACCGGCGAAGACCCGCGAATGCTTGAAGGCATTTATTATTAGGTTTCCCTCATCTTGCGAGGATTGTCGCAAACCTCTCTTGGTTTGCGCCGAGGCTACTTATTCATACACAAATGCGACGGCAGCCTTTTCTCGGGCGCGTAATTGTGATTCTCAAAAGCACTTAATATGCGTCAGTGTGGTATACTCGAATAGGTTCGTTTATTGCGTCGGGGAATAGACTACCGAGGAAGAGATTATTCATTAGAAACGCGACGATGTGTGTTATGCATTAGCATAGAAGACTCTCGTGATTATCGCCCGTTTGCTTAGATAGGCTTCGTTCAGACGGGATTTGATACAAAAGCAATCGATATCCTTTGAGTATTAATGCGATGCTGTAATGCATATTAAATCAAAGATATTCGAAGGTAATTTACATTCAAACAAACCTTCTAAAGGCTATAAACATCTTCATTCATCAATGTTTTCTATGGGATTTATGGGAACTTTTTGTAAAGCTTAAGGAACTACAGCATTAAATTTGTAAACTTTACTCTTGAATGACATCGAGTAATAATAATAATGTATTTGATCCGGAGACCTGGCCATCGACCTACTTAACTGGTCCTTCAGCCTGGAATACATTTTTCTTTATTGTTTTTTTTTTCTTACATATTATTGCGATTGTAATGTGATGTGATGTTGTTGTTACTGTTGTGCTGTTGATATTGAATCTTGATGTGGCGTAGATACCTAAGGAAAGGGAGTTTCAGCTCAAATTTACGTGTTATTTTAGATGGGCCTAAAGTCGGCCAAAAGTGGTGGGGATAAAAAAAATCTGTCAAATTCAAATCTCGCGGCACTTCGGCAACGTTCAGAAAAAGTTATCAATTGTTAAAAAATCCGAAATGGCGGCATGTCATATTCTAACGCTAAATGAAAACCTATTAAATTCAAATTTCGCGGCATTTCAGCAATGTTCGGAAAAATTTGTCAAATATCAAAAAAAAACCCAAAACGGCAGCATGTCATATTCACATGCAAAATGACAACCTGTCAAATTCCAATGTATAGATCGCGCTAATTTGTTTTCTTGCCGTAGTACATAATTTATTTTTACAGATATACCTAGTAATGCTTACAGTAAATGTTTTAAATGATACTCGTTGATTTCAATGCATGTACAACTAACGCTCGATATATGCGGTCTTTAAAAAACACGTTTTTGATTAGCGCGATTAAATGTTTTGATCTCACCGATAACCGCGATATACAAAACCGTGTTTTTTGAGACCGCGTTAATCGAGGGTTATTTGCATATGCACCGAAATCGTCGGGTATCATTTTGAGCATATACTGCATCCGTTGCCAGGTATATCTGCAACAATAAACTGTGTACTAAGCCAAGAAAATAGTTTAGCCCGATTTTTACATTGGAAAATAAATTAATAAAATTTATTTTTAACGCTTGTAGAAGGAACTGTTTCGAACAAACCTGACATATTTTTAGTCGTACAATTTGAATCGGCATTAAAAAATAGGGATAGCCATTTAAAATTTCAAAGTTACCCCCATCCCACCCACTGAGGGTGGGATTGGAGGGGTTGAGTATACCACGATCATATTTCCCCCATGGATTGGTTACTTTTTGATTACCTACAATTTTTTCGTGGAGGGCATATTTCTCGAGATATTTAAAGTTTTCATGTTAAGAAACTCACCCTGTATATTCCAATATACTTTATAAATCGAGATGAAAAACGAACATGAAAACGTGTACGTTGGTAATTTAATCAATCAATGATATTAAAAGCAATACTGTGCGCCCTTTAAGTATAGTAATGTATGGACGTTTTTTTCGACGTCTTCGAAATGCGTGCGAATGACAGAAATGAATTAAACATTTTTCGATGTGGGATTGGTTGCGTTCCTCCCCGAGATGGTGCTTTTCGTTTTGCGTTTGACAAAAGCGGAAGACGCTTTTGGCGTTTCTTTAAATGGTCCCGGCTTTGCTGCACAATTCCATCAGGGAGAAACGGGCGTTCCTTTTGACTGAGAAGCGCTTCGCGTATCTAATCAACTACTTAAAAATTACTTCAACTGTAAAACGGCGGCATCGAGCTGCATAATTACTATTTACTTTGCCTTATTCTTATCGCGACGGAAAGACGTCAGGAGGTTGGAGCGTCGCCGGCGCCGTCGTGGACAGTCAGATTTGTCGCTGAGATTTTGCACAAAGTTCGCAAAGTGGCTGTTTCTTTACTCTAGACTTATTAAAAGTTATTAAAAGTGCGTCCAAATCTGTTGATATTTTAGCTTAGCTCAATTATTCAGATTTTGGTTTTGTTTTTGCATAGTTTCATGGTAATATCCAGAAATTTAATAGTTTTTTTATTATCAATACTGTACAAAATTCTCAATACACTCATAAAAAAAAGAAAAATTAACATTGAATTGTTAGATTTTGTGGTACACGCCGCACAATGGCCAAAAACGACTGCGCGCACTTTTTGCAATTATCGAAACATTATTTTTCGCTCAAGATTTTTCATACTGAATATGAAGCTATAAAGATGAAACAAACATCAAAATACTCCCCAATTCTTCTACTTTCTCACGGTATCAAACTTATTTCAATCTCTTTACGATACAATCTTTTATACTGCTTTTAAAATGAGCTGTTTTATGCAAATTTGAATCTGAACTTCAATAGGGGTTTTCACCCTTATTCGCCAATCGAACAATATGGCAGATATATCAATTTATTCCCCTTTTTATGTACTTTAGCATGGTATTAATATTTCTCAAATGGGTTTTATGCAGCTATCGATTATACCTGGTTTTATAACATATTTCATGTATTCAAATTTCATATTCAAATTTTCGTAAAACAGCTTACTTTAAAATCAGTTTAAAGGAGTTTTATCAGACCTGCGAATAATTTTGGCCCACGTTTGGCTACTGTGCACCGCCTATACGCTCACATTCACCAGCTTACTCCCAAAGTCAAGAACGCCTATAGATTTTTTTTAATAATAGATTATGGAAAAACTTTCAACAATATATTGCTCCCTTTCATCCCAAACTTAAGTCTACAAAAAACTGCTTATTAAATTCATAACAACTTTAACTAAGGACAACTTCTTTGAGTTTTACCATCTGCACATTCTAAAATGTCAAAGTGAGAATGTAAAGTCGTCACGAAAGAATTTTAGCATTTTACCTTCAACATGGCACACCATATCCACAGTTAACCACCACAGTCACCACTAAAAACGATAGTTTCATTCGAAACTTCGTCAGTCTCCTCTCTTTAGTCCTCCCAAAACCTCTCTAGCATACCGCAGAGTTGCCCACTTTGAATAAACGATGCCGGTGAGCGCTCCCGAGAGAGTGCTACGTGAAATTATCCCCACGTCCACGAGACGCAGACCGCCACTTAACGCACACCGCCCCCGAACCGTCTTCATCGTCCACATCGTTCTCGTCGTCGAAAGTGCCGCCAATTTGAGATTAAAGCGTTAAAAATTATGCAAATACTTAGCAGTGCTCACCTTGATACCCCCTGCTTAAAATATTCATTAATTTTTCAAGTTCCAAAAACGAAATTAAATATTCACAGGAATTCCTCGTTTTTCAAAGGAGCCAATAAGAAAAAAGTCGGAAACAACTGAACCGAACGTAATTTCCCATCACAATGGATATATTTGACGATTTAATGTCGCTGTTCTACTCTAAAAGCTTCATTACGGGCGTATATCCACCCGTGTGATCCTACCGCAAAAAACATCGCAAAATGACTCATAAGATATTGTTTTTTTTTTTTCGACATCCTCAACTTTACGTTATAATTGATGCAACGTAAGCAACGTAAAATCTAAGTACGTACGTGGTGAATTCAAGCAATACGCATGGAGCGCTTAAGCTTTGCTATTTGTTATGTTGTTTACTTAAAATATAAACAAGAGGGTTCTGTTTCAAGTAATCAAATGAAAGGAATTTATTTTGGCTTTTAGCTCTTATTTTCATCTTTTCTATATAATTATGCCCTACTTATTTCCATACTTATCCACTTAAATGTATATTAAAATTGTCGATAACTTAATATGAGATACTAATGCATTTGAAAACATATGGAAACATTTATCCAATGATTAGAAACATGTTATACATTGTAGATTCTGATCTATACGCCTCAGGTGTAAAATTTTGACGTTGACGTAATTGTCATGAGCCCTGGTACCGATGCTGTGAATATTGGCTGGGTATATTAATAATCAATAGAGATATGGTCATTTTTGCACCTTCGCAATGTATTTTAAATGGGAACAATCAAACAATCGAACCATGAGAAAATTGGCTGGGTATTTTAGGTATTTCCAAAATCGAAAATTTGCATGTATCTTATATGAGCCATTTTACGATGGCTTTTACGATAGGATCACACGGGTCGTATATCCGTCAAACTTTTCAAATATGCAAATATTATTTAAGATAACATTCTGAATGTGGAGTTAGTATGAAACTAACTCGCTCCATATATGAAATAAGCCAAAATTACAGTGACTTAATCCCAAAATCAACGCTTTTAACATGTTCAGTCCTTGAACTATGACTAAAGAAACATTTAACGCGTTATTTTCTTTGATGCCATTTTAGTCGAGTTGATGCTGTGAGAAAACAGGAGGAACAGTGTGTGTGTGTGTAGTTGCCATGTAATTGCTTTTCCTTTCGAGTGCACTTGGCTTGAGTTTGAGCAGCATTTTCTTTTATTATCGGCACAGTTTGCAGAATAGTTTGAGGTATTGTTGTAGACGTGCGCACGTGTTTGTGTCTGGAATTATGGTTTACCTTCCTATTAAAGCAGTTATCGTAGTGTAACTTTTCGCACGCTAAATATTTGTATTATAGTGGCTGCATCTGCTGGCTTTAATTCGTATCACAATGTGCAATCGGCGGGCACAGAAAAGTTAAGTTAATATTCCAAACAACTATCGCAAACAAACGCTACAGTTCAGGAGTGTTTACATTGTGTCTGCCTTTAATTCCTTCTTTTGTTGTCTGGCTATTAATGTTTGTGTGATAAATTCAGCTCATATTCATTAGAGACATTGTGTTAAAACATGTTTTTATATGGTATCATTTGTGATACGTATTATAATTGTACGACGATATTAAATTTATTACGAAATAAATATCTTTTGTTTGAATTTTCCAATGACCCATGACAATGGGATTATTTGGAGTTGATAAACAGCCTACCACTGCAAAACCTGATAACAATGCAAAAACTAAGTCATTTCTTGAGCGTAAATTTGCAAAAACTAATTTTTAATAATACCATAATAAGCACCTTAAGGAGTTCTTCATTTTGGGACAAGTTTCAATGCATTATCTCTTTATTTAACCATTTCTCCTATCTACACTGACTCGATCGTGAATTGTTTTCCTCCAGCATATTCCTCTCTGAATTTGCCAGAATTTTTGTTGGAACATTTTGAGGCACCCTTGTCTAGTTTCGGAGAAAATCAAGTGAATATGTGCTCTTATGGACGAATCAATTGAACATTTCATTCTTTAATCGCCCTTTTAGGGCACTTTCACCGAGTCTAAAAATAGCTCTCTCAAAATTTGTACTCATTTGGGTCATATAAACAACATATGTAAAGCAGAAGAAGGGGCACGCTCGATTTTTTTTTCTTATGGATATCTCTAATAAAAAAAAATATTCAGGAATTTTTTGCTAACTTCACAGCGGTAATTTAAAAACGAATTAAATGAATAAAGGTATTCTAAAATGTGTCTTTTGTTGCAGATAAACAATTTCCCACCCATTATACTGCAAAAAGAATGCACACACATCGCGTGCACCCACATTGTAGCCAAGGAAGTGACCTATTTAATTAAATTAAGCGCGGACCGAAAAATTAAAAAGACATTAAAACTGCAAGAGTGTGGCATAGAGGCATCGGCTTTCATTCAGCGCTTGAAAGCAGGCTCGTTAACTCCATCCCATAGCGAAATAACTTAATTAACCTAAACGTATACATTCGTTGTTCTGTATTCTGTGCTCAAAGTGAATCAATGCTTTATGTGTTTATATATGTTGGGCTACATCAAAGGCGGATACGAAATATTTCAATAAAGCTACGGATATAAAGCAACATTGTGTGTAAGCGGAGTGAAAACAATCTATATCACAGGAAAGTGTAATTAATAATTTCGTTAAAAAAGCGCGTTGGTCACGCCTCGGTTTTACGTTCGAATCGCGTTAATTGGAAACGAGATTCAGGAGTTTCGAGAGAGATTCGTGCAAAAATTCCTGGCCATTACTCATATGAAAATGTCGTGCGCGGCTGTTGCATCTCAAGTTCAAGTTTCAAGGCTCAAGTTTCGGTAATAAATTAAACGTCGTAGATCAGAGACTCGACGCGATGTTCGCGTTCACCTTACCAGTAAACAACGTGTTGCATCTGCTGCGATGTGAATTTCCGGCACACTAGTCGACGTACAAAGTTTCCATCGCACTTTTCGTCGAAAGCACTTTTGACACTTTTCGGTGAAAGAACACCACGCATCATATTTGTTTGATGGCTGCGATGTGATGCTGCTGTTGTGATGCGATGCCAAATTCGATGAACGTGTCCGCGTGCGCGGCTCTATTGGACGACGTCGGCTGGACTGACCCGAAAAATCTGATCTCGCTGGGCATTCTCGCGCTAATTAACGTGATGGTGATTGTAGGTAATTGTCTCGTGATCGCCGCCGTTTTCTGCTCGTCGAAGCTGCGCTCGGTGACGAACCTTTTCATCGTGTCGCTCGCCGTTGCTGATCTCTTAGTCGGCGTGGCTGTTCTACCCTTTTCGGCGACGTGGGAAATTTACAAAGTGAGTATATCGTAAATTTCGTACATTTTATGTGGTGGTTTTACGGATAGTATGCAACTTTGCCGAGTGAAATATAAAGTTGCTCAGAGGAGTTGAGCCCCATCGGCTCGAATATATTATTTTACTTCTGGTATGTTGAAGTTCTCTACTACTTTGAAGTTGAGATGAAATACTCATAGAAACTCAAAGAAAACTTCCAAGATTTTTTTGTTACCCTTATTTACACAAAAAAAATTATAATTGATAAAACGTCTTCTATTTTAGGTTACGTTAATCATCATGTAGTATTAAACAAATATTTATAAAGAATGAAATGAATGACATATCATAATACAAATATTGTAGATTCAAATGCTTTGCAGTGGCTTACCTAATAGCCGCCGACGTCCAAAT
>WSZQ02019642.1:6279-18048 GCA_019419845.2 Weissflogia rhopalogaster | reverse complement strand
ATTAGGAAAAAGATAATTTTCCTTCCGAAAGTTTTAAAGGTTGAAAGAATTAAGAAGTTTACTTTTCCTGACAACGCCAACACTGAAAGATTTTTGAATAATGTGCAAGTTTTTTTGTGCGTACTTTACCAGACATGGGTAAAGGGAGGGAAGGGAAGGGAAGCGAAACCGTAAGGGCGTGATTTTTCTTATTAGAAAAGTTGCGGATGTGGATGGGGGAGGTTACTCGTTATGCGCACCGAAAAGTTGGCAGATTTAATGCAGCGCAAACAGCGAAATAGCTTTAAGCAGTTGTACGCATTATAGTGCATGAAACGACGTAATATCATTAGTTTTTTTTCGCCACAGTTTAATAGGTTTCCGGCGCGCATGTTGCGGACGTCTTTACTAATAGACGCTAGTTGGCTCGGAACAAGCGCGCAAGACGTGCGAATAGTATTGCGGAATTGCGGCAGCAATTTGTCCTTTATTTGCGAAGTTTATATGCGCTGCGAGTCGCTGCGTAAATCCGCCAACGAGGTGCAGCGCATTGCAAATTACAACTTACATGGCGCGGTGTGTGAGTGTTGCGCGTTGCGGATTTTTCAGAAGGAGCTCACAATCAGCTTATCTCGTTTTCAGAATGTTTATAGATTGCTACCGGCATGTTGTTTTTTTGGTGTTTTTAGGTTTGGGACATATTTTTAGCAAATGCTCTACCGTGGAAGATGGTGTGAAAATTTTGGTTGAGATATTAGGCATGGTTCCCACTTTCATCGCATTTTCACTTTTGTTTTGAAATATGCAAATTCTTTTAATTTACCACATAAGAAACTTTGTAATTTTTGGTTTTATTAATTTAATCTAAAGGGGAAGAAAAATAAGAAATTTTTATTTGAATTTTTCACAAAAAATTAATAACAAAAAAAAATTAAAAGTGCAAGAAATTTTAATTTTGTAGTCCGAAGATGATTGCAAACACTCGGCGTGGTTCATAATGGTTTGAAGTGGCTGTAATCTGCCAAAAACATTTTCGCGATTTACTCATTTTGAAGCACATTTTAAAATACATTTTTAATATATTAAATCTTAAGCTATCGACATGAAACAAGTGGTAAAATGTTCCTCAATTCCTCTACTTCAATCTGATATGAATATTATCCCGATACTTCACTTCACACCACCGTGTGGCGCCGGTGGTGTAACAGAGCAATATGAAATTTTAATACGGATTCTGTAATTGGGTTCCAGGTGTGGATATTCGGGCAGGTCTGGTGCAAAATGTGGTTGGCCGTCGACGTCTGGATGTGCACGGCGTCGATCCTTAATCTCTGTGCCATCTCTCTGGATCGCTACGTCGCTGTAACTCGACCGATTACGTACCCGAGCATAATGTCCCATTCGCGTGCCAAGCTTCTAATTGCGGCACTTTGGGTCCTCAGTTTCGTCATTTGCTTCCCACCTTTGGTCGGGTTGAAGAATTCAATTGTAAGTATTTGTACACCAACAAAAACTACATGAAAAACCAACCATTAGTTTCTATTTCTCCAAGTCACAGTCATTCTCATCCCTTTTCTATAAAGTATTCTCCAATAACTTGCCAACTTTCTTGAATATCATTTCTGACAACAAACAAATAATACTTTGGAATAATTTTCCTCGGGGAATTTAAGTGAAAAGTTTCCACTCGGCGCACTGTCAAAGCTTTTATGTTTTATGTTGGTACTGTATTAGTATTGGCAGTGCAACTTTTATTCCGGAAACAATATTTTGTTGCCATTCCACTTGGCTGGGGGCAACCGGTGCCGGTGGTCGAAAAGTGAGGGTTGGGGAGGTGTTGGAGGGTGTTTTTATCGGGTTGGTAATCAATACGGCGATTTGTTGTCGATGTGTTTAGAAAAGCTGGGTTTTGTGGCACGCATTACGTAAGGTCAAGAGATTATTTTGTATTGTAAATCAGTGCGTGACGTTGAATGATGAATGAGCACCCTCCCCCTCCCCTCCCACCGTGTGCTGTGTACTAGGCCATGGAGATGTCGGCGATGGGTGGTCGGTTTATTTAATTCGCCGGCATGTTTGTGGGCTCCGCACGCCGCCGCCGGGCTGTAGTGGTGGCGTTTTAATCAAACTACTGAATGCTAATCATAGCCGCGCTTGGGTTCAGATTCGGTAGCGATGCGTCGAGTCCATCAAAACGTCCCTCCGGCTATCAATCAATCAATCCGCACTGCGAACAGCACGCGAAAGGCCAACGTGGTAGCATCTTGACGCCTTCGTTGAGCTCAACGGAAAAATCAATAGATGGTCTTTATAAAAACAGCGTCGGAAGCTTTGTACGCTGGAAAAGTTCGTAATTAAAAATAATTTGATGTATAAACTATACCTATCTCATTAGATTTAGGTTGTTACAGAGCCAAAGGTTAAGCATAGCTCATTATTCTGTAGATATTGTAAAAAAAAGACCTAGTAAGTTTATATTTATTTCCTTGTTTCTTTTCACTATCAAAATCATTATAGTTCCTACCAAAATTTCAAAGAAATATTGCTCAGGGTTTTTAAGGCCTTTCACCTGGGTACTGAGCTCTTAGTAGTTCCTCAGTGATTCCCTAAGGAAGATCTATGAAATAGAAGAATAAATTATTCCATTATAACGAGTGCGTACCGGACGATTTCCACTGATGCCGCACTTGTCATTAGCGGAATGATTCCCATCGATTTAATGGTAGCAGTATGCGCAAATACCTTGTCCGCTAAGCAGGCAAACCAAATGACAACTGTGCAAAGTCAACGAAAGAAAATCATTGACAACTGGCAAACCAGGTGGAACCAGTGCGCAAAGGGTAAGTGGACGAAACGCCTAATCCCGCATATCCAACCTTGGCTAAATCGAAACCATGGCGAAATAGATCGGTGGAATTCACAGCTCTTCACGGGCCACGGATGCTTCGGCGAATACTTGTATCGTGTAGGGAAACGAAGCACAGATGAGGGCGCATTCTGTGAAGAAACTGACACAGCCGAACACACCTTCAACTATCGTACCTGGAATCACAGGCCATTTATTCCGGTCAGCTTCACGCCGGCAACGCCTTAAAAATATATTCGATTACTATATTTTATATTTCTGTTCGGCAACCCGGATAATCTGCCCGAATTTCACGTCTCGCTTTTACATGAGAATACCACTTCGATGCTCAGTCGCGCGTCTGAAATTGACTCCGAAGAAATAAATGCGGGATGGTGTTTTTAGATGTACATTGGCACAACCACCTTCTCTGACAGCCGAAACGAGAGAGAGCGGGTCCCCTCAGAAAACCTTCCTGCAGCGCACAACTGCCCAACTTCCGTTCCGACCTTACCCGATGCAACGCAGTGCACCCAACTCATACGTGTATGCCAAAGACTATCGGATTATTTTCGTTGGCCTGCTGGCGGATGACTACCCGTCGTCTGCTGTTAGGGGATCACAGGAAATCGAACACATTCACGCATGTTTCGGACGGAGCTCTCTTTATTTGCGGGAGCACGGTATTTTTATACAAGAATGGCGCACCCCTTGCCTCTCTATGCCTTCCTGAAGGGCCGCCGCCGCCGTCAGCAACCGCCGTTGGTTCGCGCCAACCCTCAGTAACGGCTGTTGCTGACGAGTAACACTTGCATACGCCTCTCAACGGTTTCTAACCGTTTTGTTCTTTGTTCCTTGCAAATATGCCTCATCGTATCCATTGGTTCTAAATGTATCCAAAAACCTGGTTCCGATCTAAAAATTTCCATGGAAGTTCCCAGGAAAGTTTAGGGCATACAATTTCAGTAAATTTAGTAAATGTTGGACAACTACGAGCCACAGTGGCAGTGACAGGGATAATGATGTTGATTAAAATCTCGTAAACCCGTTTATCTCGTGTATCTTTATATTTAATCAGTATTCGTGGCCTGCCATTTGACTTTTAATAATTACAGGTCGTTAATTAAAAGTCATTTAATTAACGCACTATTGGTATTGGTATTTGATTTGATTTGCTTTTTGCTCGTTGTGGTGTCCAGCGTGGATTCATTCAGGATTTATTTCCGATCATTGTGTGTACAAAACTTGATAGCCGTCATGATTTACATTCAATCTCATTACTCATTAAAATCGCAATATTCACCGCAGCCAAACTGACAATACGAGTTGAATTAAATTTACAATTTCCATGGTTCAATAAAAATGAAAATGTAATAAAATTGTGAGGTCATGTTTTTTTTTAAATTTTATTAATTTAAAATATTTATAATTTGGATATTCAGACAGTTCTACAAATTATTAACACTAGTCAACTAATTCCTATGAAAATATTTACAACACGGTGGCGATTGGCGCAGCAACGATAGCTTCAGGGTAGATTGGGCTATCACGGGCCAGAGCCTCATCGTGGGTAGCAAAGTGGTTGTGCTTGGCAGCAACAACCTCGGGGGTTTCGAGTAGGACGCCGTCGGCGGTGACGGCTGGATGACCGAGGGTGGTTGGGTAGGTGGCTGGGAGAGCGTGGGCAATGACAGCTGGAGTAGAGTGTGCAGTGACAGCCGGAGCAGCGTTCGCCACCACAGTGGGAGCGATCAAAGGAGCCGCGACTCCGTAGACGGGGACATTATGGGCGAGGGCCTCAGCATGTGCGACGAAGTGGTCGGCCTTGGCAGCGGCAACTTCGGGAGTCACAGCTGGAACTCCAAGCGTGGTTGGATTGGCATGAGTGGGCAAAGCGTAGACGCCACAACGGTAGATGTGATGCACAGGTGCGATGTGTCCATTGCGGACGAGGGCCTCGGCGTGAGCGGCGAAGTGGGCTTGCTTCGCAGCGATCACTTCTGGGGTATCTGGGATACCAACGTGAGCAGTACCAACGTGAGCAATACCAACATGAGCAGCTACAATCGGGGTGGAAGCAGCATGGTGGGCATAAGCAACAGCAATGTCTTCATTACGAGCATGAGCCTCGGCCTTGTGGACCAGATGAGCAGCTCGAGCATGTTGGACTTCAACAGTATCAACTGGGACTCAATTGGGGCCAATCACAGGCAGGTGCTGCTGTTGGGCCACCACAATAGGCGCAACCGGGGTCAGAATCCCGGCAGAAGCTGCAGCCACAGCACAGGCAAAAACAACCTAAACACATTTAATATTAACTATCATCAACTTCAACTTGTCAACTATTAAACCTAGAACACACTACTTAACAAGAATTTCATCTATTTCTGTTAACCTTCTAGAGATAGGACTGTTATAAGACTGTACCTAATTCACCCGATTGAGGTTCTTTTATACTCGTGAGATATATTCTCAATACTTCCAATACCAAGTAGTTTGATATATTTGCTGACGATAGAATGTCATGTTAAGAGTAAGCAATCCCGAAGGTCGTGGCTTCAACTGATCTTAATTTACCGATATAGGAGTACAAATTAATATATTTGAAAGAGTCTTCTGTCACTTGTTGATAGAACATGTTGAATAATTTTTTTTGATGAATAAAAACACTTTTGTCGCAGTTATACAAATATAATTTATTTTTGTACAATGTACATTTCGGCTTTCGCCATCATCAAGTACTTAAGCCAGAAATTACAAAAAACAGCTTAAATACTAAGAGGTACAATGTTTTTGGTGATTGGGGTGTTTATTGCAATGTCCGTGTGGTCATTTTGCAAATTATTGGGATGTGTATTTATGGTCTGTTGGATGTAAATTACCTCAAGAATATTGAGTTTATAGCTCTTGTTGACTAATTCAATATTCAATGTTATACTATGTAATTAATTCAACTGCTACAGACTTAATCTTGAATTCTCACCAATATTATTCTTACTAAATAAAAATTTCATCACAATGACGTGTTGCATCATTCGTGTTTTTGACTCAAGGAGAATAATAACGAATTTTCATTTCATGCATAACCAAGTATCTCAAGAAGGTGCCACTTTCTGTTCAAATATTGTTTTCGAACTTCTTTAGACAAACCTACGCTGAGATTTGCAACTTATTCCAGCTTGTTCCAACTTCTTGTTCGAGCAACTACTATGTACGAACAAGGAAACAAAATATAAAGTACACTGAACAACACAAACATCCCCCCAGTGGTCGGTTTGCAAGCGTAACGACCAACAATCAACTCCTAACTCTCAACTCACGCGCCAGCCCAGTTGTTTAATTGTGCCCGTTGACAAATGAATGATGTAACTGCATTTACATGGGCCACTCTGTCACAGCCGTGTCCGGTTCGTGCACAATGTGTATCTGGTCAAACTGCGTGAATAATACAGTCCCATGGGGGAGAGCACGCACGTAGCCGTTGCGTTGTTTCCCGGTAATGCGCCACAAGTCACTCCATACAACCCGTCACGTGGCAATTGACTTTGTGTCATGGTCGCCAAAACCCTTCCTCCATTCCTCCGCCTCCAGATGTTGAAATTCTGCCGAAATGCATCGGATCTTGTGAATGTTTAAACAACCTGACACCCGCAATATTCATAATATTTTGCACACAATTTGTCGTCCTTGTTCATCTAATATTGCGCCTTCAAGGCTTGACATCTAATACCAAGAATGGAAACTGCTGCTTGAAGTTTTTAAATTCTAATGTTTTTTTTTCGGAATAAGGTCATGAATATTAACCTCAAGATGAACTGGAAACATTGGTAGTACATATATTCTGTCTGGAATGTGATTCATTTTACGACTGACATTGAGTAACTTGGAAGAGTAATTACATATTAAATTACATCATTTTCCTGGTTTCCGTTCGACTGTAAAATAACCCACTGACTGTGGTGCCATTCCGGTGTTAAGGCAGGGTTTACAAAAGATGTTCAAATTCGTTTAAACTCGAAGATAACTCCGGAACTTGGGAACTCGGGAAAGCTTCTTGCTGGGAATCCGTCTTGCTGCACACGCACTTCGACAACTTGCTCGCACCGCTGGCGCTGAATAATTAATTCCCTTAGTTCCCTGCGAACTTTATATCCGTTATTTATTTAGCGTAGTGTATTGTTCGATAATCCGGATGATCCGGGGGCGACAAGTTTCGTGACTTTTGCTCGCCGCATCTTCGGCTGCAAAGAGCGAGGGCATTGAGTTGGGTGAATAGGTTCATTGTGATACGCAAAATATAGCCACCACCTCCTGAACAATTGGGCAACGAGGGAAGGACGTGCATGCAGACTATCTATACTATGGGCAAGTTTGGCTAGTTTGTAGTTCGTTGATATTGTTTGCAGATGATCAGCGGGGGTGAAGTAGAACACGTCTTTTGCGCAAAGTTGCAATGATTGGTCTCATAACTTGGTAAACGGAATTAGACATTTGTTGGCTCAAATATCTAGACAGTAGCCTTGCCGGAGTCCTTTTGACTGGTATGTTTGTTCAGATAGCTGACCATTATCTTCAATCTAGGACGTGCAGTCCTCGTATAGTTGTTCAATTGCGTTAACAATGTGACGCTTCAGTTCGTATGATTTTTATGGAAATAAAGTCAGTTGTTCATCAGACACTTTCAAGTGTGCTCGCTCTTCTACTTGACTCGAACTACAGACAACGGGTAGTTGCCGGCTTGCAGTCCTCTATAATAATATCTTTCCTTGTTTTTTTAACACTATGATGCGCTGACTTCTGCTAGCCATTAATATTATCGCGCCACGGCCAGAGGAGAACAAGGTCGAGCCGAGAGCGCCCACGAATTAGCTAGGTCAAAAAAGGACGCTCAGCAGCGTCGCGCAGATGCCACCCGGCTCGTTATCTTCACGCGCAGGGCGCCAAATTCAAATATTAATGGCGACCAGAAGTCAGCGCATCACAGCGCTGAACATTGTTCTTAACAGAATTGTTTACTTACAATCACGTTAAAGCACTTTATTCAAAAGCTAGTAGATACACAGCTCCGCACAACTACTTCACTGGAATAAAAGTATTAAACTGTACTCGAAGTTCATTATCGATGTTGCAAGAAATACCAAACTAGGACACCTCATATGTCATTGGCTCACGGAACGAAAGTTCCACAACAAGTTATCAGTAGCAAACCTTTTTAATTTTAAATTTATGCGACAAGTTCCTGACTTAAACTGTTCTGAAGCTACTAAATCTTTAAAAGTTTGAAACTTCCCTACCGACTACGCAACCATCAACTATAACACAACCATACTCTAATGTCGGACAGAACTCTCCAAAGCTGGAATATTTTATTTAAATTGAACAGTGTTCCCCCGTTTTCCTCGATGACGTTGATAAAATTCCTCCGATTATGTATGTGCCACAATTTGTATGGCTAGATTCTGCCGTGACATGTTTACAACAAGCATCGTAGTTTGCAAAAGGGAAGAAAAATGAAAGCCGATTTTAGATCGCCTTCGTGCTGATGAAAAAACAACACAAAAAATCCCTCTTTCGGCTTCTAGAGCGCAAACTTTAGAAAGCGAAAACGAGGTGCAGGAAACAACAACCACCCGCATCTAATCCGGTGGCTTCAATCGCGCCCACGAGTGGGTCGCTGTGGAGTGGGTGGGTCCCTCTTTGCATATATACCTGAAGTTGTTTTATGCATTATCACTTAAGAATGGCACGCTCACTTGACTGATTTTTTTATTGTCCTCTCTTCTGTTGTTGCACGCGTGGGCGCAGACGAACGACTCGCCCGAACTGGATGCGTCGGCGGCGAACGCCACTCGAGCGGAAGAAGACGTTCTCTGCGAGTGGCAATGTGAGCTTACTAACGAGACCGGATACGTCGTCTACTCGGCGCTTGGCTCCTTCTACATCCCCATGTTCGTGATGCTCTTCTTCTACTGGCGCATCTACAAGGCCGCCGTGCGGACAACACGCGCGATCAATCAGGGCTTCCGGACGACTAAAGGTAGGCAACACTTGTTTAGCTTCTTTGAAGATATTGAACCTCCGTGTCGTCTCTGATTCCACGTATCTAAGGGCTAAGCTAATCAGTAACTAAAGGCCATTTTGTCTTAGAATAGTTGCCATAGAATAGTTTTGTCCCTAGAAAGCTCCAAATAAAGCTCTTTTTTTTCAAGGGACACGAGTAAATCTTAATATTTCCCTTTCAAGTTTTTACATTTTTCTTCCCGAGACAGTTCTCTACTCTCTCATTAGATCAACGAAAATTATCCTAACTTATGCATTATTCTGAACCTGTTCTAAGCCCAGAAAGTTGGAGGGCAAAGTTGGATGTGGCATTTGTAATTCATCTTCGACTTGCCTTTATTGGGCACGATTAAAGGACACGTGCTCGTATGCATACGAATTTAAACGAGGGGAAATTTACCTTCGACTTTGATTAAACACCGCCGCGCCGCGTATATGCGTCTAACTAACCAACTAACAGACTAACTTTATTAGCCGGATAGCGCGCGCTACCTTAAGCCGGCCGCCGAAACCGTAATCCAATAAGTGGGTGGGCCCCAAATACCAGGGGCCTCACTAAAAAGCCTTACGTGGCCAGGAACAACACCTAGCGCACTTTGTGTTCGCACTCAAACTGCATAACACGATTATTCTCACACTCACACTCACTAGTTGTCCTAATCCTCCGCGTATACCAACCACCTTGGTCTGGTGTAGTTATAATAGTAATATATGTTTCATTCGAAATTTACGAAATTTACGTGGCGGGACAAATTAATACTACCAACAATATGAACTGATTCACTTATGGGGGGCATAATTGTTAAACGCTTATTAATTTTAACGTACGCTTAATGATTTTGACGTGCGCTTACTTCAAAACTCTTATTTCAACCTGCTACAGCGTTCGTTAAAGCCCCTTTTCCATACATGCATTCGAAAAAATAAATTTTCACCCCCAAAAAGGGTGTTTAGGGCGGTTTAACTCGGATAAAGTAAAACGCTTAATGATTTTAACGCACGCTTAATGATTCTGATGCTCGCTTAATAATTTTGACGCACGCTTACTTCAAAACTCTTATTTCCACCTGCTGCAGATTTCGTTAAAGCCACTTTTCCATACATACACTCGAAAAAAATAAATTTTCACCCCCAAAATGGTTTTAGAACGGTTTAACACGGGTAAAGTTAAACGCTTATTAATTTTAACGAACGCTTAATGATTTTAACGCACGCTTACTTCAAAACTCTTATTTCCACCTGCTACAGCGTTCGTTAAGGCCACTTTTCCATACATACATTCGAAAAAATAAATATTTTACCCCGAAAAGGGGTGTTTACGATAGTTTAACGCGGATAAAATAAAACACATTCTAATTTCCAAGTGCTCATTACTCACTACTGACGTCTTAATGTGGTCTCTAAATGACTGCATATTCCTGCTAAAATTCGCTTATAATATTCAGCGTTGTCGTTAAGGGATCGTAACGATCCTGTTCAAAAGATCCCTGGCCATAACCGTCAGTCCCCATGTGTGTTCTACGAGATAATAAAAAAGTTTGTGCCGTTTAGAAGCATACGGGAAGTCGTTTCTGTGTAATATGCGCAGCAGGGCATTCATGAATTATTTAGGTATGCATGTTTGCACACTGCAAATAAATACTTTTTTCTGTGTCTAGATTTTTAGTTTTGGTTATGCTTTTTGGGAAGTCGTATGATTGGGTAGTGAGTGTTTGCCGCTTCGAACAATGCAAACATTCATTTTTGCATACCCTCGTAGCAAGCAGGTCGCAACGATGTAATGTAAAACAACATACGCATATGCAATTGGCAGAATCGAATTGTACGCATATCGTGTTACGTGTTTTGGTTGCAAACGCATTCAATATTCACGAACGTTACGCCACTCAAGACATTCTCCCTTTTCGCAAATGGCGCGGCGGTTGTAACCTCAATGCGAAGGTAGATGGAAAGCGTACGACAGGGAATTACATCTCACGAGTAGTAAAAAATATTCCTCAAGGAATTCATTTATTGTTATATGTCTCCCACGCAAGCTGGTATATGTTCCAGGCGTGTATCATTCAACCAGGCGTGTATCACTCACCAATACCTCCTCGGGAAGTGAAATAAGAAAAGAAAACTAATTGTTTGTCGGTGCCGGTGCTGTTGATAAAAAAATAATAAAAATATCGTTGAAAACCGTTCTGGGATTGTGAGTGCTGGCAATGCTGTTCTCTGTCATCGTTTTTTTTTTCTGAAGCTCTGATGGTGGATGTGTCTACTCCCATTCCTTGCTAGGCTGACTGATTTTTTTTTCAGCGTGAAAAATATGTACGCAGCGTATTTTCCGCGATTCTAGCAGGTGCAAACTTTTTTCGCTCTCCTCTCGCGTCGCGACGGCATAATAAACAGCCCCGGGGATTATTTGCCGCTTTATATGAGGATTTGCGCGCCACGCCGATGGAGACAATGGCCGCCAGCTGAAAATACGCGCGCGCGCTTATCAACCCATCTACCTAAATTCATTCCAGTCATGGAGGAGCTCACTGGGTACGTCGGAAACAACTACTTCAGCCACGACCCAGGACTTTAGATAGGCGGTTGTCTTTTCTAGTGTTTGGTCTACTGCCACCGCCTGTATAAGGCCATTTTGCACAGGAATCTTGAAGTGCAAGCAAGCATAAATCGCGCGTACCAATGGTTTCCGTCGACGCTAAAATTGCCTCCGCACTTTGCGGCGTGATTCAAGCAGCTGATTTTTGCTGTTGCAAGAAGGTACACGTAAGCACGTGCCTATAAACCACTTCTCACGATTTTCTTACAATTAAATTACAGGAGAATTTAATGTTTTTAATTATAAAATTTACGCGGGTATAGATATAAAGGGACTGTGTGATAAGGTA
>WSZQ02019421.1:0-29537 GCA_019419845.2 Weissflogia rhopalogaster | reverse complement strand
TTGTGAAATTTGCTTTATTTTATTTTTTTATACCGTACACTTGCAACAAATAAATTTAGCCAATTTTAATAAGTTTGAAGTACGTGGCGTATATATACGTCCTCGAAATTTTTAAGATTTTCCGAGTTCCTCCAAGCAATTCCACGGTTTTTATAGATATTTCACAATTCTAAGTGATGCCGATTGTTAAATTAAACTGTTTTATTTTTTCTACCCCTGTTGTGTTATATACCCATTTCAGTATCGTTTTTGATACAAATCTTACGAGATATTTTCATAGGCTGCAAACTTTCCAGCATTTTCTTAAATTTCACAAGTGAAAAGTTCATGAAATCCATCAAAATGACATAAATCTTCAAAATAAATGAATCAAAAAAGCTC
Organism: Weissflogia rhopalogaster; assembly: GCA_019419845.2. Classification (NCBI taxonomy): domain Eukaryota; kingdom Metazoa; phylum Arthropoda; class Insecta; order Coleoptera; family Staphylinidae; genus Weissflogia; species Weissflogia rhopalogaster. Next base: position 29,156 of record WSZQ02019421.1, on the reverse strand, counting down.
AACAATTCATATAAATAATAAATCCTTGATTTTCTCCGTTTTTCTCCGAACAACTTCAACAATGTGTCACGTGGGAAATAGGACATTGCTGAAGATAGTCAAACCTTATTACGTTTAATTCGACAAAATGTAGTCTGACAAAAGAGCGTCAAAATACAACAAAAACCTCTCGCATTAAAAAAGAATGTAATAAGTACATAGAGCGGGGTGGAAAGGAGGTGCGTTCAAAGATTGATTTCCCACATGCGACGCGGAATTGAAATTGAATTCGTGCCTTTCTTTCATTCGCCATTCGTCATCCGTCATTCATATGCTGTTCAACATCGTACGAGTGCGAAATATGCATGCGTTTATATTTGCGTTCGTTCGATGTGGATGAATATCAAATGTTTCAAAAAAAAAAAAAAGATACGCCAACGCTTCCATCGCGTCGTCGCGTCTGCCACCCATCATTCAGAGCATCTTCAACCACCAAGTGCCATAGTGCCACAAATGCACGAAAACTTTGTATGACAAGCAATATTTCAGAAATATATTCATATATATTAGAAATTTATTCAATTAGTTTTTTCATGCACATAGGAAATTGTGACATTTCAAATCCTTTTCAATGAATGAAAATATTTCATTAAAAAATTATTATTATTATTGTTGCTGTTGCGAACAGCCTGCCTGTCTTTACTTTTAGTTTTAGTAAGTTTACTTACTCCTTAATAGTTTCATAGTAATTTGGTAAAAATATCCAATAATTTACTATTTTTATTAACAAATTTCTCATTTTGGTGGTAATTTTAAATTTTATTTGGTTCTTAAACTTTAAATTTACGTTTAAACTTTACTATATAAATTTACAATTTCATAGATTTCTTTTTGTATTATATTATTAAAAGTATAAAAACTTAAATCAAATACTAAAGCGTATAAAACCTCATTTTTCATTTTCAAACCATAATTATCTGAAAATATTTCATCGTAGTCGCCGTCTAATATCTCAAAAAAATTCAGAACGTATCTTCTTCAAAAGACTGTTGATAATAAAAAATACAACCTGAAAAGTATCGCTATTCAAGTATATATTCAAAGTCAAGTATACACAGCGGCAAAGTAAAAGGGATGCTTTGTGTTGATTGTTTCCAACGCTAAATTTGCATCAGGATCAGGATCAGCATCAACACAAACATCCGCTTTGACCCTCGACACCCTCTCCAGAAATCTAATAGTCCTGTTAGTTACAAATTGTGTAAATCATTAACTGATAATAAAATACAGTTTAGTCTACAAAATATCCAAAAGGGGACTAGAGGACCAAACAGAGCTGAGTGCCGATTCAAATTACAGATATACAGATATATACAGCGTCAACATCAAAAGATTTAATTAATTACGGTCATGGAGGGTGATGATACTGCTGATACTGATGTGCTTTGTCAAGTTTGGCAACTTTCTTGACTTGCTAATTAATTAATTTTATAGTTACTTAATTGTGCTCACCTTGTTATACTTTGTTACTTTGTTTAAAACAGTTTTTTTTTTAATTTTCACAAATTTTTTGCGGAGTTTTCACAATTTTTCTGTGTTTCGACGATTCGATTGATACAATTTATTTAAGTCTTTAAAAATCTAAAGGGAATTTTATTTTTTTAAAGGTTTTAATTTCACTAATAAAAAGAGAGAAATATTGATATTTAGTCTTTTTTTAAATATTTTTAGTGGGTTGAAATTTAAAAGGAATTTCAAATGTCAAACTTTCAAATTTGCTGGTTTTATTTAGTTACTTAATTAAACATTTAATTAAGCCCGAAGGAAGTAATCTCGCGAGCAGGCGACGCGCGCGAAGAGCCTGTGATGGGTCACCTGTTGCAGAGGCATGGGGCGTCTGGCGGCAGCGGCTGCGACGGCGACGAAGGCGGCGGCGGCGGCGATGGCGCGGTGGTTAAGTCCGAAGCGCACCGGTGTTTCTCTACGGTTGGACGCCGAGCGACTCCCGGCCGGTTTGCCGGGGCGCAAGAGAGACGCGACGTTTGCCCGCCTCCTAGTGCGCGTGCTCAGTTTATTACCGCCGCCACCCGGCGCTCAACCGACAGACTCTCACCAATATACACCACGCCGTCTCGTCCACGCACCTGGGCAAACTAATTTTTTTGCCCACTCGCTCTCACTCTTGTTTGAACGTGCGTGCTTTTGCAAAAAGCTGCTTGCCACCGCCGCTCCCGGCGCCTCCGCCACGAGCAACAAGTAAGCCAGCCAGCCTGCTAGCCACGCTCCTGCTGCGAGCGGGACACGAATTGCGACGTCAATAACTTAAAACGCAACAAGTTTGCAAACGCGTGAAGCGCCAAAGCATCAGTGCCGATGTGCGGTGTGTCTGGAGGCGGCCAGGTGGCAATGGACGAAGAGTGGCGGAATGGCGCCGACGATGAGGGCAATGAGGATTACTTTTGATTTTCATCCGCCGCCTCGTCGTGACGCGTCGTCTACATTTTTTGCTAGTCGATATAATATTCTTACCTACTGAATCGTGGGCGGAATGACGTGACGTGGGAAGAAACGGGACCGGAAAGGAAAGTTTATTTGAATTTATGATTTCTAGGTCAAGGATCAATATTTCTTTTGATATTTTAAATTTTAATTCTAAATATTGCTGTCACTTTTTAATTCTATGTATATAATTGGCAGGTACATAATTTTAATTAACCTGCTTTATGTTTGTTTAATTATTTTCGAGGATGTTTCAATTATTTATATTAAAAATATAATTGTTTAATATCATATATTATACCAATGGTGCTAAATATTTATGCAAATAGCATAAAATGAGTCCATTTGCCCACCTGGCTAGCTCAGTTGGTTAGGTTTCGGTCTGAATTCGGTGTGAATTTATTATTAAATAAATTCACACTAAAATCACTTCATCAATTCACATTACAAATTCACACACTCTTAAAATCACAATATTAATCCACACCGACAACAAAAGGTACAACTCAACAATCGCAATGCGCAACTTACAAAAATACAATACGCACACACACATATCAAGACTACACTCACACACAACATCACAATAACAACAACATCAAAAAATACATAAAACAAGAAATCTCAATAACTTGCAAATATGTACAAACTCCGGACCGAATATAAATAAGTATAAAAAATGAGTCCATTTTCAATCATGTTTGTGCATTTTTTTGAGGAGAGAAAGTTAAAATTGTTAATAATCAACTTGAAAATCAGATGTTTTGATGTTTTCGAAACCAGGAAATTTTAAAATTCATATCCTCAAAAAACAAAATTCATCAATTTTGAAGTTTCCATCAAAATTAAGTGCGGTTTTGTAAATTTTTTTGCGAGATTTCCAAAAAATGACTACTTTTGAATTAATCAATTATTTTCAAATTTTCCGTAATCCTAGCATTGTAAATCATACTATAATCGATTCATGATGAAATTAGCTACAAACTTCTAGAATAGTTTTTTCATTGAATTATTTGAAAGCGATATTATGGGTAATGAAAGTTGTGTCTAATAATATTCACACATTAGCTATCAGAAAATCGTTTTAAAATGACTTGTCTCGAATATTGCAGTTTTATTTGTATTTTCACTATACCTATACATAGAATTTTTACATCATTAGATTCAGAAGTAAATATGCCTCTATATACAGTAAGATTTTCTTGAATTAATTGAATTGTTTGAATAAAATAATACATTAACAATAGATTTAATAATATGTGGCTTTTGCGGCATTTCAATTTTTGAAAAACTTTACAAACAGACGGAAATACATATTACACATATGTAAAATAGAAAATGCTATTAAATTCAATATATTTACATTCTCATTCATTGTGAAAACCTCAAACGTTTGATATTCGATTGTTAAACTGCAATTTAGTTATATCCAACCAGTAATTGTGAAATTGTTGCGAAGTAGTTGCTAAGTGCTGTTTCTATATCGAGAATTTCGGCAACTGCTGTTCTCGGCTGTTTGGAAGAGCACGAAAGGGATAATTCAATCGCAACCATGCGTTTGGAAAAGCCGCCAATGTTGATTCAATATACATCCTCAATAATTTCTGGTAAATACCAACATAACCTTCAATAGTTAATCTCTATTTTCTCATTTCAAGCATTGTAAAATTGAATATGAAACTGAATTGCATATTAAAAATGAACAAATGCAATGAATTTTTGTTTTTTAGAAGAAGACATCGAAATATGGTATGAATAAATTTGAACTTGTTAAAATCTTTCATATTTTGATTAAGTTACGAAAAAAGAATTACATGTCTCATTAAGGATTAAGCATTAAGAATTGCGAATTAAGAATTAAGAATTGTTTGTATATCTAGAAATATGCATGATTATATAACGATACATGTTTATAAAACGAAAACTTATATGTTTGCAACTTTCATTTGCACTTTACAGAAGCTCTGAAATTATGTCCATTTCCTTTGATTACAGCAGATGAATGGAAAACATTAATCAAGCACCAAGCACACTCGCAACTCGCATGCGAAACACCTAAAATCCAATTAAAACGCTGTGCAGAAACCTTGGCGTCATTATTAATTAAAAACGCATTACTTGAGACGCGGAAGGCCACATAATCCTCGCGTGCAAAATATAAGAGGAAAATATAACAAATGCTAATCCTCTGAGAGGGCACATGTAGGAGATAAGACCGCAGCTGCATTACGGTAAATCATTTTAATTAAAAAGCGGCAACATTTTCGTTTTCCGGCTGCGTTTGTCGTAGGAGGTCGAAGCAATAGCCAGCCAACTGTTGCAAGAGTAGCAGGAGGAGCAGGAAGTGAGTTTCTGGGCGCGCAGTCAATAAATGAAATCATAATCGGTATGTATTAGTAGTATAAAGGTCGCGCCCTATATTCAATACGCAATTACATCCGAGCTGTGGCGCAGGCGAGGTAGTAGAGGCGGCGACAGGAAGCACCAGCCGGAAATGGTTTGCTACCACCACCATCACCACCGCTGCTTACCATCCCAACCAGATCCGAGACCCTGGGCACACCGGTGGCGGCGGTATTGGAGGCGGTGCGGTATATGTGTGCGTGTGCCAGCGAATGGTCTTGCCCGTGACACGATGTTAACCTACTTTCGGCGCCACGCGCTCTTGGCCTCCATTTGCGTAGCATCTGTGCCAAATACACAAACATCGCAATTGCTCAACCGCAATCATGCGTCTCTTAATTAGTTATTGATACAATTCTGCGAAGCAATTGTAACTAAATTCTTAAATTTCTATAATTTTATTAACGAAAAACACAAAAAAAAACGAAACCAATGCTTATAATTTCAATTTAAATTTCGTCTGAAACATTAAGATTGTCTTAAACTACCTCACACTCTCTTATTGTCTTAGTTACCTTTATTTGACGTAATGACAGCAAGCAAAAAAGCGCCCTTATTAACCGCCCCATTAATACAAGAAACAAGCAGGAATGCGGGTGTAACTAATATTTTTCAAAGTATGCGGGCTTAGTAAACCTATTTGTGGAAAGGATTAGCGACATGGTATAAACTTGAGTAGAGGTGGCCTGTATCTAGGGTAGTTTGCTGTGCTGGAACGAGCAGATTAAATCCTTTTCCAGCCTCGAGCAACAGGCGAAAATAAGGGCGAAAGCGGCGAGGTAATGGGTCGAAGGCGGAGATAATACGGCTTTCATTAATGATTTCACATTTTCGCATAAAGAGTAATTAAGATTATTCCATTTTACCATTCTCTGCTGCATTTGTTCAGCCTTGGTGGATTTTATTATTAATTAGAAGACATAAAATAAGGATGTTTCACAAAATTTGTTTATTTTCAGAACAATAACTTCATCAGTACCCGACTCATTATGTCGTATTGTTTCATCTAACTTTGAATAAAAAGTGGTGAATATAGGATTAATTTCTAGGCTTAATTCATATTTGCAAAAAAGAAGATGTTTGAATTGCGTTCTTAGAAATATTAATCCCTTCTTAGTAAAATATTGTAGTGAGATCTTGATGAATGCATTTATAATTTTTATCATTTTAAATTTTACTATTTTTTAAATATTAGTTTCGCCATTTAATTATAACTTTCAGAATGATTACAACGTCGATAATACTGGTACCCTCCAGCAGCTTTAATTAAGCTCTGTGATATAGACACTTCTCCGATAGATGTCACTAGCAGTATAAAATTTTAAAAATTATAATTTCTGCTGAATTAAAATGTATTAAATGCATTAAATATTAGAATTTTGTTGATAATTGCAGAGGTTTCCTACCACGGAATAGACACAGCGCATGAGCAAAGATCTTTTAATGTCTCTATCAATTTTAAAATAAAATGTGCATTTGTCATTCAAAAATGAGGAATATATTTTTTAAAGGTACAACAAAAGTTCTTGATTATGTAATAAATTGGATAAAATAATTGAATTTACATTAACTATGTTTAGGATTTGTTATTTTCCTGTCATATTTTGTTTTCCAGTAAACTATTTATAATTTCATCCCTTCGTGTTCACAAACGTTCTACGTTACTCTTTTAAAACAAGATGTCGCTACATACACATTCAGTTTGGAAATTATCATCGCCTCAAACAAGTGAAAATCAATGTCGGTCATTCACACCCTTTCTGCTCCGCTTAATGAGCGTTGCTTAGAAGATTCCGTATCTTTTGCTCCCTTTTTCTTTCCCATCTTCATCAGCATCCCTGTAGATGCGTCTTTCTTCCTTCCACGCAGCTTATAAAAATTATTCACGCCCACACGTTTTTTTTATCATAATCATGTTGCCGCCGTTCGGAGCCGCCATCGCTTTTACCGCCTCCATTTCATCATCAGCCTCTGCCGAGATTCATTAAATACGCGTTTGAAAAATTACGCCGTGATTAATCTTTACTGTATTTCGATCTCCACCAAATGCAAACACTTCACGTTCGCTGCGTTCGTTTTTTCTTCGTGATAATTATCCCGCACGAATTACTAATTAAAATTGGTTGCGAAATTAATAATCTTGGTATGTTCGTGAAATACGGAAAAAAACACGCACAATGACTAATTTGAAATTAACAAACTTGTGCTGGAAATGTTGCAAGGCGGAAGAAAATAGAGTGAAAAGTAGCAGACGGTGGATAAAGGGGTGAGAAATAAGTAAAAGCAGAAAAACAAAGCGAGCGCGCGAAAAACTTTTAATTATTTCCTTCTTTTGCACGCCTGGGCGTGCGCTTCACTTCGCTTCATTAAAATTTGCAGCCGGAGCGTGGGCGTTTTCACACGTTGGAAATAGAAAATCGGAGGCAAAACTTTTCGATGCGTTCGTTTTTTTTTCTCCCTTTCGTTGTATGAGTATAAGCGAGCTGATCATAAAAGCTTTCGGGATAATTAAAAAGTCGTTGTGATTATGTATTTTGTATACTTGGCAAAAACTTTGAATTGATCAATATTTCATCAACCGTTTCTCCCACTCAACTTTTCCACAATCGCCGAGAGAAAATTAAGATTTGAAAATATTCCCAACAAACTGTTATCTTGGAAATTGCGATGATTGCAGTGAGAGGTGCTGGTAGGCAACAAGGCATCGAGTTAATTACGGTAATTAAAGTTTCTTGCTCGCAATGGCGACGGCGGCGCGACGTTTGGGAGGCGGCGGCGCTATCAACATTAATGAAATACGTGCAGCGAATGCTGCCGTTTCCTGTGAACGTGTTCGCACCGCCCCGAAATTTTCCCTCTGTTTGTCTAAATCCTCAAAACAACGAAATAAAACAAAGAAGTTGCCGTCAGGAATTAACATGTTTGTGAGTGTGTGGAGTGCACAGAAATTGTCAAAAGCGATTACTTCACTTGCTTGCAAACGAATTTGATGGTGGCGCAGAAGGATGGAAATAAAGGACTAATTGACAGCCCAGAAGAAATTACGAAATTAGTCGGTGGAGAGGTGCAAAAAGTGTGAAACGCGGAAACGCTGTTGAAGTCAAAAGGACAAAAGTTATGAATAATACCTGGAAGTCTCGGTGCAAACTAAAACTTTAATTACGACCTGGTTTGCAAACCCCAAAAAAGGAACAAGTCGAAAATCACGCCATGAAATGTGCAGCAAACTGAGTTAATTACGCATTTAAAAAACTGACCGTGATAAAAAAAAACGCATTTAAAAAGATTTTTTATTTAAATTGTGCTTTTACTTTTAAATAATTCTTTGTTTTAAAATAATTTCTAATATATTCATCGTACAATTCTCTTTTGTGCAATAATGAATTCTGCATTAAATGTTCTTTATCCTGATATATAGAAATCTGACTTAGAAAAAATAGTTTTCCGAAAATTGACTAATTTTAAAATAGTCTTTTTTTTATTTTTCCCATTAACCTAGAAATATAAATTATATATCATTCGACTCAAAGTGAAATTTGCTACTATATATTACTTCGCTTTTTCGTTTAGTTACTCAGAAGAGACATTATAATTGAATAAGTATAATCGCAGAAACTTTTTAGCAGCTTGAAAAAGTAGTTGAAATATCTTGTCCCAAATATTTCACTTTTAACTATATTTCCTATACTTCTATATACACAAATCTTATATCAGTCGATTCAAAATTAATTGCCACTTAGCACTTTCAATAATTTTGCATAAAATTATCTAGTATTGATTTTATAGGCCAATGAAGTTGAGTGAATTTGATTGATTGAGTGAAGGAAGACTGGCGGGAATAAAGCATGACAAATGTTATTCAGACTCAACTTCAACGATCTTCAATATCACTCCCAAGTGACTGATCGAAGAAAATTCATGTAAATCGGAATATTATAGATATAGTTATGGTGCAATCTTTCGGAGAAGTCTTTCAAACTATTTTATATGGCTACGAAATTATCGTCGTTACTATACTGACCATACCAGATACTATACATACATACCAGATTGTAGAAAATTTCATTCGGAATCGAATGATGTATGACTTATAATCCTAAGATTAGAGGAAGTATGAAAATTACTGATACATTTGAAACAAGTTATTTTTCGAAAAAGTCGAGATTTTATATCGACTTTTTTTGTTAGATTTCTAGAAGATTACAATAATTGGATTCATATAACATTCCAAAACAAAGTATATTTAAAGGAGAATCAATTACTTTATACATAAGAATTCTACGATTGGTATATTAGAAATGATGTTTAAACAAATAACATTTCAATTCCATCTTTCAGCTGCTACGTGGTACCCTCGTTCTCTCAAGTAGTAAAAAATTACCTAAACACCCTTTAAAATAACCTAAAATATTCTAAAATAACCTAAAATAATCTTAACTCACGGAAAATAACCTAAACTCACCCAATTAATCCTATATTCGTATAAAATGACTTAAAATTACCAAAATTTAGCTTTAAATTAACCAAACTCAGCCTAACTCTAAAATACCTTTAACCAATTAACTTTAATCAAAGATTTAATGAACCATATAATAACTAATCATGAAAACCAGATACAGATAACTCTATCAGGTTCGATTCTGTTTAAAAACAGCTCCATCTAGTATTCAATAGCATTAAACCAATAAATTATAATCGTTCAACGCCATTATCCGTCAATGTATACACAAAGTGGACTTGTAATTAACTGGCGGTTAAGTCCTGCGAAAGATGTTGGCAGAATGGAGCACTTGGCCGGGTTTGAAGTCCCTTTCCATCGGCGAAAGAGCGTGGGGAGCGCCGAACGAAGGAGCAGATCACTAATATCGAGGATATCGAGGATCAGTCAGGACTCGCACGCGTCCGCATCGCAATGAAGGGACCGCTTTTCTATTATGTGCAATGGGGTGCGAGCCGCCTCCCCCGCCACCCAATCATCCTTCTCCGCATCTTCTCTCGGCCCACCGCCAACGGTCCCTTTTAAGTGTTTGTGAAACTGTGCAAAGCTCGGCATGTCTTTACCGACGACACAAAGCCCGCGCGAGTGGAAACGAAGCCAATACCATCTTTAATCCACCGTGTGTTTTCCTAACCCGCATTCAAAGCATACTACATCGATGAAAACTAACGCCATCTATGAAAAGTCTTTGGTACTTGACGTATTTATTGACATCTTGTCTATAAATAGTAGCTTTGAGATATTTTTTCGTTAAAAGAGCCGAGATAAGGGCTTATTGTTTATTTAAAGGGATTAGATAATGTTTAAATCGGTTTGTATACACGGACATGGGGTTTAAATGGAAGGATTGTTGGCTAGATGATAGAATATGGATGCAATGGGTGAGGCAAAGGGAGAGTGGAGCCATCTGTGGTCATAATTTCGCTATTACCTCATTACAAAGCTATCGAAAATCCATTAGTTCGTAAGCAAGCGTTCCCTGTGGACTCTACAGTATATGTGCGTGGATCGGGGGGATGAGGGAGGAGAGCGCACATAATTCCCCATCAATTAACAACATGCTGTGAGATTTAGTAACCATATTTGCTCTAGATAGTTAGTTAATAAACTTGTTTTAGACATATTAATTGAAATTTTAGCTAATATTATAATGTAAAACTGAAAATTTGTAAAGTTTCAAATTTTATGAATATTTCCCATCATCCAAGGATTTTAAATCATAGACCAATCAATTCAGTGTAAAATTTGCTAAGTACTCTTTCAATAATATTTCATTTAGTTGCATAGAATAGATTGTTATTATAATTGTTAAAAGTTCAGTCTAATAACTGCGACATTTTCTCTGTTAGAAAAAAATGTTGATGTGACTTCTGCTAAACATTTCGGGTTTATTCATATTTGGCTGAGTCCTACATAGATAAGTCATATACCAATTGATTCAGAATGAAATTTTCTAAAGATAGTTCATATTCTTCTTCACTTAGATACATAGAATTTGTTATTATAATTGTTGAAAGTTCAGTCAAATAACTAACACACCTTTGCTGACAGAAAAATGTCATGAAATTACTTCAGCTACACATTTCACTATTATTTATATTTTTCTTGATGCTACCTGCATAAATCATATACCATTCGATTCAGAATGAAATTTACCATAACTTTACATCACAGTTTTTCGATTAATTGTTTAGAAATCATGTTATAAATCCCCGTAGTTGAATCTAAAGAAATCAAAATCGTCGTCCCGAAAAAGAAACTTGTCCTGATTGCATTTTATTGCATTTTATTCATATTTTCGTTATTCCTACAAGTATAAGTCATGCACCAATCGACTCAAAGTGAAATTTGACATATCCTCAATGAATAGTTTTTCAATTAATTGGATAGAAACGATATTACAAGTCGAGAAAGTTGAGTTAAATTCCATCGAAATAGCATAAATGTCGACGGAAAAATGAGTGGTAAGGACTTTTCCAAATTATTAGAGTATTTTGCAAAATATTTTAATTTTGTAGGGGATTTCAGAGGATTTTAGTTTGATTTTTCAATATTTTCGAGAAAGTTTTGCAATTTACTAATCTTTGATTTCCCTAATGGTTCGCAATGCGAAATTATTTAATAACTCCCAATTTCCTGACCTCGTTGCACGTAATTAGAAAAGTCATGTTCGATTAGTGCGAAAGCACCGCGCCATTGCCAGCAACTTGTTTTGACACATTGCGAGCAGCTGTGTTAGGCATTACGAGTCGAGTAAATTTTCGCCATTAGCTGACAACTTTTACTTGCTCATTTCTCACTGCCACTGATGTCTAAAGTTTTTAAGGCTAAAAAGAAGATGATAAAATTAAATTATTACTAAAATTCTATTATTTCTTTTTCTTCTTATTTCTTTTTAATCGAGGAATTTGATGTCTTTTCGAGATTACTTTGGGAGAAGAATCATTCGTCCTTCTTTCATTCAGAGTCTTTTTTCAAATTGTTGATAAGTTCTGCAATTTTCATGTAATTCAATTCTTCGTAACCTAAAATGAAAATTATTCAGATCCATCCTTCATCCTCTATTCTATATCGTTTTATAAACTTGTTTATAACTCCTACAAATTTTAAGTAATTTTCATAAATTAATAATAATTTATCAAATTAATAATAATTTTTAAATTATACCCAATTAAATTCTTTATAAAGCAAAATCTAAATAATTCTGAAAATTATTTCGTTTCATGCAAGAAAATGCATGACCAGTTTCTTCGCATCATTACTACTTCATCTTTTATCCGCATTGTTTACACAAAGCTATTAATAACTTCCACAAAATCTTTTTGTTTAATGAATCTGATGAAGTTTTTGATATAATATAGTCGAGGGGCTTATTTATAAAAAATGTTAGCGTAATTAACTAGAAACAGAGGTTGAATATCGTACAAAAATTCAAAAGAATAATTAAGTTATCAGAAGCTTTTCTTTATTGTTTTCCAACTGAGAAATTAAAACTTTCAAGTTAAAGATTCCAGTGTAAACTTTCAAGTTTCAAATCTTCCTTTTTTCTCTTCTGGTCAGAAGTTGGTTCCTGTGGCATTTTACTTTTCATCCAAAATGGTCTTTTCACGCTTGCAGGCGGGAAACCACCAAACCGAGAAAGAAAACGACAAGCGAAAGGAAAAGGTTGTCTCGCTCGCTATCTGCCGCCTCCTAAACTTCCCCAACCCCTTAAAAAGAGTGTAGCGAAGTGAATAACATGGCGATTCGACTGGAGTAGCCACGCCAGTACAGTCGCTCGGCCATCATACCCGGCTCCTCCACCAGAAAGGGATGAAAAGCATGACGGGCATCGTTGTGCTTGCCATTCGCACATCTCATATTTATTTCCATTTCCAAACCGTCCGCGAAGGTCCTACAAACCTCAATTTTTTATGTACTGCACACTTCGTCTTTCACCTCTTAAGTAAACTTTAAAAAAATCAACGTATAACAAAATTCAACACTGCTAAAATCATTTTTTGATTGTTACAGTTTAAAAAATCGTAGATTTTAAATTTTGACCGTCTTTCGACGTTGGGTAGTTTTTCCAGGGCGATTTTCCCTCTTCCCGACGGTGTAACGGTTTTGCCCACATTCCACATCCTTCCTCAGTGTAGCATCTTCGTCACTTCCTCAGGAAGGACGTGCCGACTGAAAACATGGCGGGATTTCTCGACTGTGGGCCGCTCGATTTATGGGGACTATTAAACGACCGCGATTTATGTGTTACGGTCATAACGCATAACTTATGCCATTATATTTCTGATTCCTAGTGGTTGAGCTTTTCTTCGTCTCCCTACAAATACGTATAAATATTCTCACTCTACTTGTATGCGGCCAAGGCATATAAAAAATCGAAGGACCGGGCTTGGAATGATAAATGACGCGGAACGTTGGAAAAAAGGTAAATTTGGCAATTCCATCAGTGAAACTATCACCTTCAAAGCTTGAAAAGGAAAAGGCAAAGGTTAAGAAATGAAAAATAAAATATATAGTAGGGTTTTTGTTTGGGACTTTTTATAACTTTTGAACCACAATCGTAAGAATTTTTGAATTTATGATATATTTTGCATGTACTGAACTTGTATAGTTTTTTTTTTATATTACCGAAATAATTCTAGGATGCGTATGCGCAATGGGCGTATCGAGAAGCAAAGCGCGCGGGCGAAATGTGTGCACCACACGATAAGAGTAACGAACAAACAAGTAACGGAAGACAAAAGTGCGTCCGCAATTAAGCAATGCTTGGAAAAACAAGTGGTACCAAGCTGCTACACTATAGTCGCGGTTTTTCGATACATTAATTTATTTCCTGTTGATAGCGCGGGATCAGACTTAACTGGATATTCTGCTAAGTTCCTTGAGTTGTCGCGACACAAGTATTACCAAAAGCTCACCTCAGTCGTCAAAGTTCAAAATACACGAAATAACAAGCACGGCGACTTTATTAACTCGGCACAATGAATACACAAATACAAAAGAAACATACACGTTAACACGACAACTTTCATGGTGGCGCAGCGCCCCATCCCATTGCTACTGAGCGCATCCCCAACGTCTTAAGCACATTTTAATTGATATTAAAATTTAAAAGTGTGTGGCGGTCCAGACCACACATTAGCATGTATTAGATTTTGTATTTCTTCAAGGTTTTTTCCACTGTCTATTCTCTTATTTTCAACTCTGCAAATCTTTGAAAACTACACATCTGTTTCCAATTTTTGTATACATTCCAAGCGCAAATACATATCTTCTCTTCGATCCTTGCGCTCTTTCTCTGTCTTACTTATACGCTCTTTCTTTACCTCTGGGAGTTGGTATTATGCTACCGAACGCGCAACATCGCTGATCCCTTCGTCTTTCCCTTGTGAACTATTTTTCTTACTTGTGTGATAAATAAACTATTCGTCATTCCTAAACAATTGCATTTTCATTCCGCAATCAACGGCACACCGTACCCCACAAGTGTATCAGAGGTTTTTGTGTTACCTTGAAGACAACCCCATAGTCTTGCACCCCACAGCCTAGCCAGCACGAGTTAAGTACCAGCGCGAGAAGGTATCTGTTTAGTTTAAACAGCTATGTACAGCTAACGAGCAGAGAAATCATCCACTATCTCTGAATTGTCCTCGTACGGTCCCGAGATGTCCATATAAGTATCCCCGGTTTACCGCGATAGCATGTCGAGCGAGAGTAGCAAAACGCCAAGCGAGTAAAACCATAAAAGAAAACCCCCGTGTGAGAAAGCGCCGACCCACCTTATATGACATTTGGTGGAGACATGCCGCACACCGTACGTCACATTATTATTAAACTCACCCGGTTTATTATCAATTTTCAGTGATAAAATAAGTTATTCTATCTGCCAACATTACCAACTTGTACTTTATAATAAACACTTAAAGGAGCTTTAAAGATGTAAGGATTGATTTTGAAAAAAAGCTCCTTCCCCTAAATTTAGCATTTTCTCCGTTACGTTTCTTTGGTAAATTAATCATTCAATGGAAACTAAACCCTAATGTAATTCCCCATTTCCGGTCGTCCATTCCCTCGATGACGCTTCCAATTACCCTTACTACCGTCCCCGAATCCAGGCCCTACTTACACCTACTCCTCCATTCGATTACCTACTTCTACATACGAGTACTTCTTGTATGACTTCGTACGTGGAAGTATGAGTAAGCACACACAGTGTGCTTAATATTTACCCAGTTGATTATATCCTGTACTCACTATGCCATACCGTACAGCGTACGCAGTCAGCACTACACGTTAAGCTCATGCGGGTGGCGGTAACCGCCACCCAGTTGCACACAGTGCGTGCAACATCCCTAGAGGTTTAAGCCCTCCAAGCACCTGCTACACATACGCACATATACTCAGAGAGAGAGACTTTGCCATTGCCTTTGAAACAGCACTAAGCGTAAACACATCGAGATATAGTCGATACACGAGCGTCATACCACCCCCTACACCCGGAGGCTGATGCTGTGGGCTGTTGTGGGGCGGTGGATGGTCAGTGCGAGCGTATGACCTCGATTTTATGCTCGCTGTGCATCTGCATCCGCACGCCCACGTTTGCAGCCACCTCTAGCTCTGGCTGGGGTAACTAACCTTGACTAACCTACGCCAACATAACCTGGCATATAAACAGACATAACCTAGTTATAACCGCTGCCAGCCCGCATAGGATGGGGGCGGCAAACAAAGGGAATCAAAGAATATTATGCATATTCGCGGCAAAAATTGTATTGCTTTGATGTAACTGCCTGCGGTTGCAAACAAGCACAGAGCCCTGGAGTCCTAATTATCGTTCGTCCCTTTTCGAATCGCTTTTCCGGCTCAACTGGAAAGCGCTTTCCCTAGCTCTACATGCGCGTTTTCACCATCAAATGGATTGCGAACTTTACTGAAGCGCTCCCGCGAATTGTTTCAAATTTATTCTATTTGCAACGTTTTACGTTTTCGGCGTTTGCCACATATTTACGTCGAATTTTATAATTGAAAGTGAAGGGCGTGAAGGTTTTACATGGTTTTTAGAGTTTAGATAAGGAACCAAAAGAATATCAATGTACGATATTCTTTTAGGCAGATATATAATATTATGTACAATGAGCAATACTCTTTGTAATGCAATGTGCATTGCATGCGAGTTGTTCTTTATATTTTTTCTACGACTATTATATGTGGAAATAATAACAAGTTTTGTAAATTCTGTAAATTTTGTAAGTTTTGTAAATTTTGTAAATTTTGTAAAATTTGTAAATTTTGTAAAATTAGTAAAATTTGTAATTTTTGTAAATTTTGTCATTTTTGAAAACTTTGTAAATTTTGTCAATTTTTTCAATTTTGTAAATGTTGTAAATCTTGTAAATTTTGTAAATGTAAATTTTGTAAATTTTGTAATTTTTTTTTCAATTTTGTCAACCTTGTAAATGTTGCAAATTTTGTCAATTTTGTAATTGTTGTCAATTTTGAAACTTTTGTCAATTTTGTAAATTTTGTAAAATGTAGTAAGATTCTAATTGGTTTTCGTAAGTAATGATTCTTGTTAAAATCCGATTTAATGAACACATTTAACAAAGACGAACTAGAGCAAAAAAAAGGAAGACGAGAAAAATAAAATTGAATGTGAGAAACAATGCTAATCGCACTCTTCTAATTAAGCACAAAACGTTCGAGTGCAGCTACGGAGAGTCGCTTTGGCAGTGCGATCTTCCCCTAATCTCGCTAATTAGTGAGGCGGCAAATTGCGAATAGTTGCCGAATTCCACGCAGCGACAAGAATAGGCCAGACAGGCGCAACAACAGCTTTACAAACCATTACCAGCCAACATACGCGAAATAGCGTGGAAGTTCTTCGGGTACTCGTGGAGTGAGAGAGCGTGCGGGGGCGGGTTGTGCGAAAACGGTCGAGGTTTAACAATACCACTACCATTGTCAAGTCACCTACGAAACCGCCAACCGGGATGTACAATATGAATAAGAAGTAATCGCACGCGGGGGTGAAACACGGTGTAAGGGTGGGTAAACGCTGGAAGATGGCAGATAGGCGTGTGCCGGGATGCTGGAGCGAGCGTAATAATTTGGTGAATGTTCGAGTTGGACGAGGAGACGAAGGAGAATCGGGGTAAATAATGCAGTCCTAGTTGACTAGCTGGGACAATATCGGTTTGAATGGCAGAGGAAATGACAATGCGGGCAAGGATTCAGGATTTAATTAACATATACCGAGTTACTTAAATCTTTGTTGAAATCTGCTGAGTTCTTTTGGGTATTAAATATGTTTAGATTGAAGAATTGAAGCACGGAGAAATTAAACGTGTTGTTTGTGTCACCAGAAAAAGAAAAGATCATCGGGACAAATCGTGGTTGAATGACGGACTCGCAAATGAAGACTGCCGGTGACGGACTCTCGGTGATGGACTCGGTGATGGGCTGCCGGTGTTGGCGGACTCGCTGGTGGAGGCTGCTTATGACAGAGTGGCAGATGACGCCGGCTTGGCTGCTGAAGATGGACTCGTAGGTGAAGACGGCTGCTGATGTCGGACTCTCGGATTGCCTATTGTCTATTGTGGGAAATTGGTCGACTATATATATATAGCCCGGAGGACATCAAAGATGAAAGTGATGACGCGACTATTCCTTTGTTCGTCACAACGGACGCCTCAGCATTCTGGATGTTTATGTCTGGCCGATTAGGATTTCAACAGATGTTGATATTTTCTTGTTCTTTGTGCGGGAACCGGTCAGTGACCACCACAAACGAAATAACAACAAACTTGCCCGCCTGGGTAGCTTAGTGAGTAACACTCACTATGATAGTGTGAGGACAAGGTTCGAGTCCTCGGGGCAGGCAGAATTATTGGAACAAACTTTAACACATAGATTTCTACAAATGCAGCATTCTACACACTATTCAACACTACCACATACTATATCTAAACTGCACAGTCTATTCTACACAGTCAACCTGTAACATAGTTTAAACTTGATGTTAAAATAGAATGTATTTTCTTACAACAACGAAATTAACACAAACCAAAAGCAAGAAAAGCTCAATAATTGTAACTGAATTCTAAAAATTTAATATTGAGTTCTATTCTGATTCATTTCACGTAAAATGCACTGGAGTCGTCCATGGTAGTCCAAAAGGGTTGCTTAAAGTGGCGGCCATCTATGAAGTGGTGTTGTAACTATATTCAAATTTACACAATCTAGAAAACTACATTCTACAATTAACTATCAACCACAAAACATGTAAGCAATCATAACAATAAATAGATATGTATCAACTCTGAAAGATCTAAAAGAACAAAAACAAATTTCCAACAAAAAAAACAAACAAGGAAAATCCTGCGAAAATATTTCAATCGTTATTGCCTTAAAATAGTAAACTTAAATCACATTTATCATATTTAAAACAAAATTTATGATTGGGAAACACGCAGCGATACTACCAAAATCGACATACAAATACTGTTAAAAAACATGATATGTAGGTATTTGGCATATTTGCCTATTTTATAGCACTTTTATTGAACTGCATTTTCCTATTAATACTTTGAAATAGTTTAATTTATATCTTTCTGTATGTACCAGCATGAATTAAAATATCTTTTATTGTACGTTATGTGTATAAAGTTATTTTCATTTAAAAGTGGTATTTTTGTGGTGTATTCCTATTTGTAGCATCACAATTTCAGGTCTTATATTTTATATTGCTGGACGAAGTCATGTATTTAAATTATGTTATTTTGGTATCGAATATATTTTTATACGGAATTTAGTCATATCGTGTTTATTTTACTTTCATCTACTTTCTCTTTCGGTAATCCCATAAAATAAGTTGTATTTTTATAACATTTTTATGATTATCGCAAGCTTACACACTTGCACACAGTTTGACATAATTTAAGTAAGGGAAATTTCATTGTGATAAAAAAACACACACAGAGAGAAAGAGAGAGAGACAAAATTTAAAACCAATTTTAAAATTGAAATGATTATTATTTATTACCTATAACACAAGAAATTTCATTAACCCAAAATCAAAATTGGGTAATATACGATGAACAAATAATATACAATGAACATCAAAGCAAAAACTATACATAGAACATCCAACCTACATCCAATGAAAGCTAATTACAATCATATTAACAACATTATGCAAACAGCGGAAAATGCGTTTTCCCTCAAATAACCAAAACCTGCAGGCGATTAATTAACCTCATCGAATTTTCATCGGCTCGCAATACTAGCGCGCAATGTTGAATGATAAATATTTGAGAGCGGTAACAAATACAAACTACCTACAATCGCCGCACAATAACATAATTCACATCTTTATGAAGTGCCGTAGTGTATGAACACAATTCATCAGTTCGCCGGGCCATCCCTCCTCTCCCACTTCGCAAATTTCAAACAAGGGGGAAAATGATGGACGACTGGCATGCTCGGGGTGAAACTGGAGCAAACTTCGCTCAACGCACGAATAAATAAACATTTGGAATTTATATGCAACACACCGCCGCTGATGTGGAACGCACTCAACATTTATGTTATTGCGTACGAGCTTAAAATTAACGAGTGTTGCCGCTCCCATTGACCAAACGTGTGACCTAACCACACATTGTCATTTTCCAGGAATGTCGCCTGCACTTTTTGAGAAACATTCAGTGTATTCTATGTATTCGCTGACGATTTTATTTTGCAACTATTTCGAATGTGGAAAATAATTACAGGCGAGAGAGTCTGCGGTTGCGCGTACGTGGCCGAGTAGTGAAGGGGTGGAAGGGTCGGAGGTGGTTATCAAAGGGTAGGGGAAAGGGTTATTTCATGGAGGATGAGGTGGCATGGATATTTCCAAAACCGGCTGCACCGGAAATTGAAAATTGAATATTGACGAATATTTGCACGCCATTTGAATAAATTGCGATCAATGCAATGCAGCGCAGGCTGCAGCCGGCAGTTAAGGCTGGTTTTTCGGGGGGTTGGTGGCGTGTTTGGTTAAGTGCGGGGTGGCAGGTTATGGATTAGTGTAGCAGCGAACGCAATGCGTGCGAATTCGACCCAGTTTCGGTGGAACTTAATAACTAGATTTGAATCAAAAATACGTATCGTAAATATCAGTTATTTAATGAAATTTCACACAGCCTAACCTAACCAAACATGCGCGTAATTGAGAAATACATTGAATTGATTACATTTCATCGTGAGCAACTTTTTATAGCATTGCAAACGTCATTATTATTAAACTTGGCAAATGCGTCGAGTTTGCAATGCAAACTTGCAGCATACTGTAGCGGCCTGCTAATTGTTTGTAATGTTAATTAATCGATGATAGGTTACAAAATTCGAGTGGGGTTGGTTAATTGAGTTCGAGTACTCATCAAAGTTTAGTGTCCCATATACATTTACACATTTATTAACTTATTAGCTGTGAGTAGTCTGTGTTATAATTAACGATTGTATTATTCATGCGTGAACATGTTTATTGGAGATGTCATTTTATTTAATTTAATGAAGTTATATGCTAATATTAGTTGATGTATCCAATGTTCAGAAATACATAAATATATCTTCCTGCTTCCTTCCCAATACATATCTTAGTTAACATAATATATGATAAATAAATAAATAAATAAATAATAAACCAAAACAACAAATAGTTACACCAAACTTTTTTTTTCTCATAACCCGACATTCGTAGCAATCCCCAGTGAAGCTTTCCTTCTCTTTTCTTTCTCCTTTACTATGGCGGACATCCTAGCGACCCCCCATCGCCACTCTCACCTAACCAACCTCCCTCTCGTATACCTCTCGTCCCTTCTTGATTCATTCCCCTGCATTCCCCTGCTAAGTGCTCCCAAGTATCCTATCCTTCCTCACATAGGCCACACTTTCTAAACTCGTCTCCCATCCATACTTTCTATCCTCTCTCTTCCGAACCACATCTTGCCCGTGCTATGGTCACTTTTTCCATTGCTCCTTTTTCTCTGCAGCCAATATATCCCGGCCTCCTCCCAACAGTTTGAATTGCCTGGTACCCTGGGTTATAGTAAAAATGTGACTGACTTTATTAAACACAATTCTTAAAACGAAAGTTTATCTTGATCTCGTCTTCGCCCAAAACTTTGAGCGGAAGAAGGCCGATAACACCCTCTAACAGCGGTATACCTCGAGGCGCGCCAATTGCAAGCCTCTTTTAGTGCAAACCAACTTAAATTAACGGACACTTCAAGCATCTTATACCCTAGGCAACCAACTCAACACATTTGTTAAATACATTTTTAATACATTTTTCGGGTGGCGCCTCGGATAAATTCTTCTTCTGAATAATAGGTCAAAGTTTACTTGTACAAGGAGACCCACCCCCACACGTGAATATTCGCGCCTTCTGTCAGACTAGTCCGCAGCTCCCTAGGAAAACGCGTCTCCCAGTTCGGGAACCTCATAAAATCATACCCCATCCTCTATTTCTCTATTGTAAAGGAAGCCTAACAATATTAATACTTCCGAACATCAAAATTTCAAGTTAAATATAATGATTGCTAATGACCTAATGCACCTGATTGCATTTAGCTATAGATCCCATAGATGTTTTGTAGTAACTTAAAACCGCACAGCGCCAGAGGCATTAAATCACTGCCCGCCTCCGTTCTGCATGCAAGCAAGCCCGGTACGACTGGCTGGCGTTTGCCACCCCCGTGTTCTGCATCCTGCCACAGCCACCCATCTCATTTCATGGTTTCAGTTTCGCTCGATTTCGCACTGCCAACGTCAGTTCGCATTTCGCGTGGTTGTCGTTGCCGTTGTCGCGTGCGCACACCCACCCACCCACTCACCCTCTAATGCCGTCCTCATCCTCATCGTCATCGTCGTCTAGTTCATTAACGCACAAGCAGCGCGCAACGATATTTTGTTACCATCGCCAGCGTTAATTATCGCCTTGAGAAAATGACACATTGATTACGTAATAATAACGTCGCTGCTCCGCTTGATCGCACTCCACTGTGCGGCACAAAGCCTCTTTATATTTACATCCGCCAGTTGGCAACGGCAACGTTATTCATATATCATATTTTAGTGTAAATTTATTGTGACTTACGTCGTAAAAGTTATAGTTTCATTTATAGGTTATGATTTCAGTATGTATTTGAATCCAATTTATAAGAGAGGGCTGTGACCCTTGATTATATTCATAGAAAATGTAAATTAGAGAAGCAAATGTTATATCAGTGACCTACAAATTTGTTTAGTTCAACCCAATTTGTTAGATGGCGCTAGTAAATAATCGGTGTTTTCTAGCTAGGTTTCCTTACTTACATAATTGTTACTAAAATATTATCGAAATATCAAGCAAATTAAGAAATAAAATTTCATCTAAAGCAATATCCAAAATTGAAAAAATAAACAAAACGAGTTTGAAATAAGCTGACAAAATTAAAGACAATACACTCGAAGCCATATTCAAACATGTACCAATTGCACATTGTCTTACCACAATTCCCTTCCCTTTTCCCAAACTCGCGTTCCTTCTCGCCATCTTCATATCACACAATATCATACGTACAACCAGACAACCGACATGCCACTGCAGGAAGCGAACGAAAGCTCATAACCATCGCCGTGAGGGGCCAAAACTCCTCAACAACCCACCCGCCTGCCTCCGTGCACATAACGTCCTTACGTTCATGTCCTTGCGCAAATAGATAGTGGAGCGCTGAACAAACTCTACGGAAACGTGCAGATACGCAAAGATACCGAAAACGTTCACATGAAACACATCAGTGGCGGCTCGTTAAATCTACGAAATGAAAAAAAAAACTACAATATCTTTTAAATAAATATTTTTATGGATATGGACATTTTCTGAGGGGCTCCCTGTTTTATTTTTTAGTATCCGTAAATATATTTTTTGTGCCGGGCCTTATTTCCATTTTGGGATTTTTGGATTTAATAAAGAAATAATAATTTTCTGAAACCATTTAATTTTATAAACTAATATAAAATTATTTTTGCGAGTGGGTCCCCTTTCTTAGAATTGGGGGGCATTCATTCATAAAAAGGATACCAACATTTCAATAATATATTAGAGAACAGATTATCATAATATGTTTTTTCTAAAATACATTTTCGAGGAGGGTATAAAAAATATCATAATTTCTGCAACATTTACGAGAGGGTACACACCACATTTTTGGCAACATATAAGAGAATAAAAATGATATCGTATTTGGTCCAGAAAGCTGGCCATCGACCATACTGGTCCTTCAGCCTTGATTTATTGTTATTGTATGTTTTTTTTTATATTATATGTTTATTATTGTGATTGTCATGTGATGTTGTTGTTGCTGATCCTTGTGTTGAATTGTTTATATCTGACTTCTTGTTGTGTGTGAGTGTTTAGTTGATTTGTCAGCGGTTTTTATCCTTTTTCTTGTGTGTTTAAAGTTGTGGGTTGCGCATATTTGCGTTTGTCGATTTGAAAAGTCGTTTTTTATTGTGCGGTTTGTATAGGTGTAGAAAAAAATGTATTTTTGGTCCTGAGACCTGGCCATCGACCATACTGGTCATTCAGCCTGGATTTATATTTATTATGTATTTGTATTACATGTTATTATTGTGATTTGTATCATGTGAGTTGAGTGCTGTGGGTTGCACACATTTGCGATTGTTGATATTGGGGGTTGATTTTGAAGAGTGGTTGATTTCTTGTTGTGTGGTTTTTATAGGTGTGGATTAAGGTGATTTTTGTGAGTTGTAATTGTGAAGTAATGGGTGCCCACCCCGGGGACTCGAACCACATCCTTCTGCGTGGTAAGCAGAAGCACTTCCGACTGTGCTGCCCAGGTGCGCTATAAGAGAATATTTTTCTGAAAATCTTCTCAAATTTCATCTGCAATTATTTTTTTAAGATCCATCCCATTCCAAATGAGGTGGACTCCTAAAAACAAAAGAGTTTAAACTAAATGTACCAGAAAACAAATTTTGCGACCTTATAAGTATGTACTTTACAACTTTTTTTTTTGAAACGAGCCGCCCCTGAAATTTTAAACACATATCCACATGCGAACTCTACGCGACGTACACTCTGTTTAAAGTGCTTTACACTTGCCAAAAATACTTCATTCCAATTACGACTATCCAAATAACATAGACTATTTGCTTATTTACGTTGCTAATGCGATAATATGTAATCTAAAGGGTGCCTAGGCGCTGTTGTAGCGAAAAGAAAATATTTACGTTTCGACCACTTCGTTTCAGCGAAGGCGAAGGCGAAGGCGAAGGCGTCGGCGTCGCACGGCAAATATTCCATTTTAGTTTTTATTCAATTCTTTGGCATCTGTATGTGGATGGGTGTGAGTATATGTGTCTGTTCCCATTCGTGCATTTTTACATATCTTCTCGAGTAGATAGCACAAGCACTGTCTGTTCGAACCTGCATATCTACAACGTACTTGCATACTGTGGATAGTGCGCAAAAAGACGAATTTCAATGGCCAGTACTGTCGTTCGTAGTAATTTTCCGAAAGGAAATTCAGCGGCTGAAATTTAGAATTTAAGAAGTCAAATTTAGCGAAATCTATAAGTCGCGACCGCTGTTTTCTTATCCGCTTGAAACTAATTTCAAACAAGCATTTCGTTCGAGTTTTGTAGTAGTTTCCAGGCTTGTAGGAACGAGTTCTGGAAAAAGCAAACTATCGCATAAATTAAAACTTTTAAGGCTTTAATTAACTTTTATTACCCCTGTACAAGTTGCTTGCGATGTCGTTTACTTTGTTAAACAAATAATTACATAAACGAATGTATTAGCTTTAAAACTAGCAATAAACTATTATTTGCAATGTTTGTGATTTCTCCTAATGAAGTTGCTTATTTTATAATTGGTGTAATTAGTCAAATTATGAACAGTCAAAACTTCAACCTCCAATATTACTCATTCATCTTTCAAATAAATTTCAAAAATTCACCTCGAATTCTGCAAAGACATATATTAATTGAACCGTTTGACAGTGAGGGTGAAGACTCTCGGTACGGCTGACTCTCTGGTGGCGGCTGCTGGTGTCTGGCGGATGTTGATTGTGCAGATTGTTGATGAGGTTGGTGTTTGAGATTTATTGATATTAATATTATTTGTGTGGCAATGGATTGCTGAAACAAATCGTTTGTAGTACACAAGCTAAATATATGCGCGTTTTTGGACCGTCATTGGAATTACCTATTTAAAATTCAATAAAATATAAAAGCACATGATCTAACTTCAAAAATAAAACACATATAGAATTGTATTGAAATTGCCTATCAGCTTGTGTAAAAAAGAATCGCTCGACCCTCCTGACAAACCCCTTTTTTGGATTGTAGTATCGTTCCAATGTATTCCTTATGGGACTAAGGATATTTTCATTTGCATATTTTATATAGTTAAACTTGAGCAATCTTTAAGTGCTTAACACCAATGAATTTGTCCTTCATTTTGCTCAAATCAAATTAACACCATATTTGATTTGAGCAATACGTTCGGTTCAATAGTTAGTACTTTTCAATGTAATTCCCCGTTTGAAATGTTATGCTAGGCCTATTATTTTGCTGTGCTAAAATCACAGCGGTTATTAATTTAATTATTCATTGAACAGTGTATCTTCTTTAACTTAACATATAATTAGGTCAACTTTGATAATAAGTTAAAAATATGTGAACTATGACCAAGTCTCTAGTCTCTGACTATTGGAAAATATATTTTGCCCAACTTTGAAGATCTCTATCTCTCGCCATACGCCTGCTATGATTAAAGAAACTTTAGCCAGTGTGATAACTTGATAACGCTCATACCAAAAACCGACGCAATGTAGGAGTGAGTGCGAGTATGTAATGTGCAAAATGTGGAGCAATGTATAGGCTCAAAACGAACACAAATGCGAACGTAATGAGGCCGCAGACAAATCTTAATTTTTGACATTTATCTGGGCGCTTCGCAACTGCACAAGTCGCCTTCTATCATCAGCTAAACCCAAATGGCGCAAAGTTTTCCGCCAAGTCGCGGCAGTCGCATAGGGAAAAGTTCGCGTCAACCCTCGGAATAACTTCAAGACTGGTAACTATCAACCGGGATGAGTTTGTATCTTGGTGAGGTCTGTTTTATTCGCGGGGTCATTTTTGGTCAACCTCATTCTCTAATCTCTTGGACAAATTTGTTATTCTTTGTTATAGTTGCTAACGCATTTAAGTGAAGAAGTGAGGAAGAGGTAGTTTGAGTGAGGAGCAGAATGAGATAGAGGAGGTCATTTTTCAAATTACTAGGTTTGGTTGGTGAAATTGAGGTTCCAAAGTTTCTAATACTCTGTTAATGCCATAACCGAAGTTTGGTATTACTACAGGGAGAAGAGATTTGATGCTCCCTCGGGAAAGTGGTTGTGATATATTTTCGAGGGTGGTAAATGCTTTCGAAAAGAGGTTAAATTGTTTTAATTTAGTTTTGTCAACGAAAGGTATTTAAGTATTTGTAAATAGTGTTTTTAGAAAGATTGCATTGGGCCTTAGGAATGGATCAAAACTAATCCTGGTTCTTCGAACCGAATCATCAAGATTCTTGATGTACTCTCCTTCTTTCGAAGTAAAATATAGTATATAATTGATAACTCGCTTGGCTTGCTCATGGTTCGCTATTGGCAAGCCAAGCGAGTATTTTTTCGGAAGTGAAACTAGAAATACTCTTATAACCATAACCTTTTATAAGTTGCCTTCAGTTAATCGAATCGGGGAGCTTTTAAATTCGTTGTATCCTAACCTAATCCAATGGGATATTGGGATATCGGGATCATTTTGTTTTACTTTAGTATTGTCAACAATAGGTATTTAAATATTGTTAATAGTGTTTTTAAAAATGTTGCATTGGGCCTTAGGAACGTATCAAAACTAATCGCGGTCCTTCGAACCGAATCATCAAGATGATCGATATACATTCCTCCTTTTGAAGTAGAATATAGTATAAAGTTGATAACTCGCTTGGCTTGCTCATGGTTCGCTATTGGGAAGCCAAGCGAGTATTTTTTCGGAAGTGAAACTAGAAATACTCTTATAACCATAACCTTGTATAAGTTGCCTTCTGTTAATCGAGTCTTGGAGCTTTTAAATTCGATGTAACCCAACCTAATGCAACATCCCATCGAGAGCATTGTACTCTCCCCTTTCCGTTCGAAGTAGATCATTGTAGGAAACAATGAACCAGCTCATACGATGCTACACACTCTACATCCCTTCACTTCCACCTCTCCACACCTCCATACAACCTCACAACCACCCCTTTAACCACCACATATCTACCCTCAGCTTCTACCCTCAACACCACCACTACCCAAAACACCTCAAACTCCAACCCCTCAACCCCCTCAAAATTCCCAACAGAGCGCATTTGCGACGCGTGTGACAACGTAGAACGTAGTAGACTCCCAACCGTGTGCCATCGCGTTCGGTCGTGCGCAGGTCCAGGCAGATCGCGTACTCCTCCAGCCGGCGGCGTTGGCGGCAGCGGCGGTGGCGGTGTCGGCAACGTCCAGTGTGGCGGCGGCAGCGGTGAGCATCGGACACGCACCAAAAAACACCATCTAACCACGCGCGCGTTTTCTCGTGTGTATGTGTGTATGTGTGTGTGTGTGTGAGTGTGTGTCTGTGAACCGCCCCCCTACTCTCGCTCATTCTCTCGTGAAAAACTCTGTCAATCTCTTCTCTGGAGACGATGGCGAAGAAGTGATCACGCAAAACCGCCGCCGGCCGCCTCCCCCATCCCACCCCTCCCGGTTTACCTCTCGCGAATTCATTAACATACATCAACAAACCTCGGTACACAAAGTGCACGACAATAATGCACGCCGCATTTATTGTCAGTGAGAAACAGCAACTATTTTACAAGCTTGCAACAGTGGTTCGCGAACAGTGGGGCGTTTTTGATGTACTCTAAAAACTACAAAACGCAAGTTTGTTGGCAAGCAAAGTTAATTAAAATAATCAAAACATAGTTACAATAAAATAAAAGAAACGTTATAATTATACGCAGAACAGGAATGATAATTACTAAGTATAAATAAACGTAATTTAATAAATTTAACGTAATTACATCATTCAACTTGGGAAACATATTAATATTAAATCGTCGTTAAACATTGTAGGAAAGTTTATCTATTGACTTAAAAAAAATCTTTTATGAATGTACGTAGTGTGAATGTAAACATTCTTGGAGGAAAGCAGAGACAATTGGAAATATGTTGAAGTATATGTTGATTGTTGCCGTTTGTGGAGGTTTAACAGGTAATTAACATATTTTTAAATTATATTCTTTTAAAATTAAACAGATTTAGAGACTCTATTACAATTCTATGCCCTTGAATATATTCCTGGTCACGTTTACATAAGTTAAATTTCCTCCAATTCAAACATTTTTATTTTGCCAAGCAAATTATTTATAAATGTTGAAAATCAAAACACAAATGGTTGCCTATGGTAGTGTGTATTGTTGCATACACGTCCAATTTTGAATTCTGCAGTAACCTATTTAATTCCTTCTTTCTTCTTGTAATCGCCATGAGTGACAGACGTGTATGCGTGTATGTGATTAAACTTATATCTCTTAACATCATACAAATCGTGATTATTTATCTTCCAATTCTCACAACAAACTGCCGATCTCTACAATAAACATTGAATTTGGAAGAAACCTATTCTTTTTTTTTTCTATTTAAACATATTTTTCGTGAGAATTTAATGATTCTATTCGATTAATTAATTATAATGATGTTTTTAATTCATCGAGTTACAGATTTAGTTTCTGCATCAATTGTACACTTTTTGACGGAAAATTTAATTGTTTTTAATCAAATTAGTTTCAGAACTTTATATTTTCAAGTGTTTTATATGGAAATTCGTTCAAATTCATATGTTTTTAAGATGTAATTCGATTATTTGATAATGAAACTTGTCATAAATAATGTTCTCTTAACTTTTGCACAGTTTTCACTTTACTTTTAGTAATTTTTCTCAAACTAATCTTGGTGTGACATGTCAGAGAATCAATTTAGAAGATTTTTCCAAGAAAAACGTTCATAAACTTTCAATTTGGAAATAAAAGCGCTATTGACGAATGATTTGTCTGATCTTTCTGAATATATGTTGTAAAAATATATATATTTTTCTTTGTTCCTACCCATTATTTTTGAATTTTGAAGATTGATTTCTGTCCAGCCAAGTGGCGCAGTGG
>WSZQ02019310.1:0-17348 GCA_019419845.2 Weissflogia rhopalogaster | reverse complement strand
GAGCATCTCTCTTCCTATCACAAATCTAGGCTGATACGACTAAAAGTAGGATACATATATATCAAAGTCATAATTTAAATACGATAATATTACATATTTTTTAAAGTAATTATTTTTACCATTGAAGGAAAGATGGTGAATGGGAGCCGAGAACTTTGCCGGCTTTTACATCAGAAACTAAAAATCCGATTATATAATTTCTTGTTTTAAAATGTGTGTTTTGTTTCCATTTGAGAGATAGACTATTTAAAAAATCTGCACTTATCGTTTTTCAATTAAATTTTAATTAAAAACTTAATTCATATTAAAGTTTTAATAAATCTTTATACCAGCTTGCAAGCAGTCGAAATGTATATTGGTTAATATTTCATATTTTTCATTTAAAACTTCTCGCATTGGTATGGTGGTAAATGAGAGCCGCTATTTTTGGCGGCGTATATCTCAGAAACTAACAATTCGATTTTGACATTTCTTGTTTCAAAATGTGTGTTTTGTTTCAACTTGAAAGAAAGGGTATCTAAAAATATCTTTACTTTTTAACAACAATTCTTTACAATTAAATTTTAATTAAAAACTTAATCCTTATTGACCTTTATATTAATCCTTTTAAAAGTAGGGTATGTATATGTTATAGTCATAATTAATATAGAATAATATCACATATTTTTAGAAGTATATTATGAGAAGTAAAGTGGTAAATGAGAGCAGTGAGCTTTGGCGGTTTATGTCTCGGAAACTAAACAACCGATTTTAAGATTTCTTATTTTTAAATGATTGGTTTGTTACTATTTAAGATATAGACTATTTAAAAAGGATAGGTTATGTCCTTTTCAAGCGAATTTCTATCTAATAAATACTTAATACTTATTAATCTTTACATCAAACTTCATACCAGCTTTATTTCTATTAATGTTTCAAGTACGTTTTTGTTGACTGCAATAAAACTTGATGCACTAGTTTTTTATTTATAAAAATAGGAATACTATCAAGTCGATATCGAAACCCAAAAATGTAGTTTATGTATTGCTTTGTTACTGCGTTGTTAGTCAAATATAAAAAATAACATAGCCAAAAATAAATGTGCTTTATTCAGCCACCGGCGCCGACGTGGCAATTGCAGATTGTACAGGATGAAACATTTTCACAATTGCCCTCGTCCCTTGAAAAATCCCGCGCGGTTCGTCCAGGGCATGCATTTAAAAAAGCGCATTGCGTAATAAAAAAAAAGCGTCGATTCATGAGCTGTAAGGGTCGAATAATGCCATTGTCATTACACAAAGCGGCGCATGCGGACTTTTTACTAGCGCCAACGCATATTGACCGCATATATTTGGCAGGCAAGCACAAATTATGCCACGCTACTGAAACGGTTACACTATTTCGCCTGGTAATCATCTCGCAGCCGCGTCGATCCACGCTGGCGAAATTTAATTTGGCAGCCCAAAACGAACGTGTCCAAGTTTTTTTTTTATTGTTGAAAGGCATTCTGGCGCAACGACAGAGATGGATTTGCAGATGATTTCCTCCCACACTAGCATGTGGATGGTATACTCGCATATAAAGGATTTTTTCGAGTTCATTTCTGTCGTATACAGAAATGAACTCGACGGGGGTGTGTTTCAAATCGTTGATGCACCACAAGACGTCCGGTCAACACCAATTTCATCGCCGCGCTTTTTTCTTCATTTTATGTGAATTCCCTCGCATGTGTCACGGCTGGCAGGGGTGTCCGAAAGTGTCTGCCAGCCAAGTGTTGAAATAATGAAAGATTTTACATTGTTTCCTGCGTTTCAACAGCGCCTTCATTGCAACAGCGTGCCGAATTTCTATTGTCTGCCTCGCATCGCAACGTTCGCATCAATATACTTCTTTTTTTGCACGCTTCCCGTCTTCTTATTTTATTTTTGACGATCTGCGCCACAGGTCATTTATTACCCGGCTTAATTTCGCTGTGAAAATATACTTTTTTCTTCTTGCTGAGTCAACTTGATGATGAATATTACTAATATCTTTGTTAATCAATCAAATTTAGAGAAAAAGCTCCCTAATATTATTACAATTCAATTGTTTACTTTTTCTTACTTATATATCTACTAATTTTCCACAACTATTCATTTAATATAATGACTTAAGGCTTATTTATACTGGACGAATGCGTCGAATCGTCTTGGACTGGCACGCTCTGGGATTTATTAGGTAAGTATATCACGAATTATTGGTATAACTTATTTCAGATCTATGCTATGTACTGAGATAAACATCGTTGTATCATGCAACTCCTCCTCTATAAGATATTTGAGTATAAAAATGTGACAGCATTTACTAGTGCTCAAAATTGTGAAATATGTTGGATGTAATTTTTATGAAAATCTCAACTATTCAAAATTTTCCATAGTGGGTTAATTTACGACAGATCGGTGGAATCGATTGGGGATTCACGCTATTGTATTAGGCAAGTCTTCTTCTATAACATGTGTAAATATCAGAATGAGCAAATTTTAATGATTTTTGATAATGGGTTAACTTACGACAGATCGGTGATATCGATTTGGGATTAACGCCATTATATTAAGCAACTCTTCTGCAATAACACATATAAGCATAAGAATGTGCTGCTATTAACAAATATCACAAATTTTCAAATTTGTTGGATGTAAATTCACTTGCGGGTTTATTATTGAAGAAGCAAATTTTCATGATTTTCGATAGTGGGTTAACTCACGACAGATCGGCGATATCGATTGCTGCTTAACGCCATTGCATTAAACAACTTCTCCTATATAAGATTTGTAAATATAAGAATAAGCTAGGTTATATAAATACCTGAAATTTTCAAATTTGTTGGGTGCAATTCATACTCCTTTATATGTCGGTTTATGGTTGAATCAGCAAATTTTCATTATTTTTGATAGTGGATTCAGTTACGACAGATCGGTGATATCGATTGGGGATTGTCGCCATTATATTAATCAATTCTTCTTCTATAAATCATGTAAATATTAGAATATGTTGGCTTTTTAAATATCCAAAGTTGTCAAAATTGTTGGACGTAATTTATATGTCCGCTTATGGACGGATCAGCAAATCGATTTCGATCGTCCGTTAACTTACGACATATCGGTGATATCGATTAAGGATTAACTCTATTGTATTAAGGAACACTTCTTCTATAAGAAGGTGCCGCCTTTTATAAATATGCGTAATTTTCAAATTGGTTTGATGTAATTTATACTAGGGTTTATGGTCGAATCAACAAATTTTCATGATTTTTGAACGTGGGTTAACATACGACAGATCGGTGATATCGATTGAGGATTGCCGCCATTGTATTCAGCGACACTTCTTCTATGAGATTTATAAATATAAGAATGTTCCGGCTATTATAAATAACCGAAATTTACAACAATGTTGAATGCGCTTTACAAGACGGTTTATAGATAAATCCGCAAAATTTATGATTTATGATAAGGGTTATCTTATTGCAGATCGGTGATATCGAAAGGGGATTAACGCCGTCGCATTAAGCAACTCTTCTTCTATAAGATGTGTAAATATAAGAAGATGCCGGATTTTATAAATATTCGGAAATTTCAAATTTGTGTGTTGTAATTTATTCGAGGGTTTATAAATGAATCAGCAAATTTTCATGATTTTCGAAAGTACGCTAAATCACGAAGAATCGGTGATATCGATTTGGGATTACCGCCATTGTATTAAGCAACTCTTCTTCTATAATATGTGTTAATATCGGAATTTGATGGCTTTTACAAATATACGATATATATTTTTTAATTTGTTGGATGTTATTTATACAGCAGTTTATTGTTGAATCAGCAAATTTTCATGAATTTCAAGAATAGATTAACTCACGTTAGATCAATGATATCGATTGAGGATTAACGCCATTGTATTAAGCAACTCTTTTTCTATAACATGTGCAAATATATGAATGTGCCGCCATTTAGCAATTAGATCCCCACAGAATTTCGCTTCTTCTACTTCTTCTCTAAATAGAATTTTAAGAAATTTCCAACTGGTGGAAAGAAATCAGATAACGCACTTTTTGAGTTTACAACTCAAAACAGATGTTAATGCGTTGTATCAGGGGCGGCGACATAGGTGGCTTTGTGCGCTGCATAGCTCGGCCCTGTCGCCACCACCTCCAGAGCCACCACCGCCTTCACCACCACGTTTTCCCTCCGGTTTTGTCTCATTTCGATGTAAACATGTCGCGCCAGAATGCACGTGGCAGGAGCACAAAAAAAGGCAATGGGCCGCAATTCGCCGAGGCGAGGACAAACGCACGCTACCATAATCAAATGAAACCACGTGGAAAATATGTTTTACAAAGACGAATGCTCCTCGGGATCGCACGGTCGCGCGATGATGTTTAATTTTACGGCGTGCTGCCGGCGAGATTGTCACAAAGTAAACGTATATGAAGTAAATACATAAATTATTAAATGACGCACGAGTATGCGCACGTGGGACTGCCGCTGGAATGCCTCAGGGTGGTAGCGATATTCAGATAAAAGTTGCTCAGTGTACGTAAGAATTCCAAACGTTGGCATTATAAAAGTATCATCGGTTTATTTTCGTTTTATATGAGCGTAGATATATATTTCCAGCTACGTGCTCTTAATATTCTTCAAAATATCAGGCATTTGCGGAAAATATAATATTTTTCTCGCGCTTCAGTGGGGAAAATCTATTTTTATAGGGCTTACTTGCATATTTCCGGGATTAAACTGCAATATCAAGAAAGGTATTGAGAATTTGTAAGAAAAACTCAGAGTATCTCCATCTAAAACTTATCGTAGATAAATGTAAGTTATGAAATTTACTGTTTTGGTCTAGTTTAAAATCAATTCTTTATGGACACTAGGACCATTGTCCTATGGACACTAATTCCAAGTCCTGCGATAATGGGAATGGTCCAAATGTTCGACAGAGATATTAAGGAATAATTTTCTACGTGTAGGGCAGATATTGTCTCACTTAGTTACAGCCTTAAGATTCAATTGTTTCAATGTTTGAACCTTATGTAACAATAACAATGACATTATTGATTGGATTTTGCAATGTTGCGGAATAACAATAATTGCCGACGCATCATAAGTTGGGCGGCAATGCTGATCAACTTATATGTGAGGTAATTAATTGCATTGTCAAGTTTATAATTGTCGAAATAATTGGCAACAAACGGCGTCACATAGTTTATACCTAATTAGTACATAAGTAGATCGATATGTTAGCATAGGGGCATAAGTGAATAAGTGAATCGTGAAGAGTTGTGTGAAGAGTAAATAGATAACAGTAATCAATAGTCAACAAGTAACAATAAAGAGTGCTAAACAGTCCACATTGTTGTCGATGTCCTGATCCCGGGTAATACACGGTACCCTCGGAAGAGTCGAGTAAGAGAGCCGTGACAACATTAATATTTTTTAAAATATTATTTCTCCCCATTTTGCGTTGTTTTCCCAAATAGTCTTTAATATAGACTTTTTGAGAAAAAATCAACAATGTTGAAGCGTTTGAAGTAAGTAGTTTGGTTTTCTCAGCAAAATAGAACAATCGTCATATCCTATTACTGATTTAAGGTAATTTATAACTTTAAAAAGTTGCTATAGTTCTTTACAAAAAAGTGATATCTTTTTGGAAGACGTTTCATCAGACAGATTTATAAAACTCCTCTTAGAAGATGTATTTCACACTTAAATAGCTTTGATAATTACTTAGTAATATCGCACATATAGTTAAGAGTGAAATTTATATTTACTGATTGTGCGACGAGAATTTTGTACATGTTTTCATTCAATTTAGTGGAGGACAATTGGAACACTCTCCTTGTCAGAACAAATAGAAACACTGCATAGCCCCTAGCGTTCTTAATTACGATCCGAAACAAAAAACAAGAACTTTTTATAAAATTTATAAAATGAACATCGTCATACTCGAGTATTTTTATGAAAATTTTAAAAATCCACGTTTTTATAGAGTTTAAAAAAAGGTATTCATAAAATATACTTTAATAATTTTTCTCATAAAATATCGACTTTTTCAAAAAAAAATTAAGATATTATGGAGAATTTAATTCTCTTTAAAATGAGCTGTTATTCATGAAAATCATGTCAGTAGAATTTCCAGAATCTAGTACGCAAAGCGAAAACACAACTTTCACATCCACAAAAGAAAAAGAGCTTTGGCAAACAAGCAAATAGAAGAGTAGTTGGAAATAAAGCAATGAAGAACAGAATGGATAGGACATGATAGGAATGGATGATAGAAGCTCTACCAACTAAGCTAATTTTAAAATGAATCCCATAAGTAAAGAGAGGACAAGAGTGAGAGAGAGAGAGAGAAACGAAGAGACAAATGGTTAGATGACAAACGATCTGAAAGGAGCAGGGATTTGAAACTGAAAGGAACTAACACACAACAAACAAAGTAGAAAATCGTAACACAGAAGAAATGAACACGCAAAAAGATGAAAATACAAGACCAACCCCACTAAAAATGGATTTAAAAACAAGACTCTCTTGTTTCAAATATTTAAACTCTTCCAAAACAAGAAACATTATATTTAAAACTTCCCCTCACTACTAACATGCATTGCATAATAATCAAACGTCTGAATGGCGAATCAGATTACAATAAAACGGCTTAAAATCCATCCGACAATCGGCAGCTTCACTCTGCTGCTGCTGCTGATTGTATTTACTTTAATCACATTTCAATTTCCTTGCTGGCCTCCACCGACGCCGACGACCGACCGGCTGCGTTTTGCAGCAGCCTCCATCCGTCCAACGACGCGACGCAAGAGATTCCTAATCATTATCTCAGTCGGCGTGCGGCGGACAAAAGCCGCCTCTTTGTCCCCATTGGCGACCAGGCCCACCACCGCCGCACGACACCGTGTCACGTAAACAATCTAAACAATTTCCAATTTACTCCCAGACGCCGCTGCTTACTTCCCGTCGTCGTTGTCGTCGTCGTTTGTATGCGTCGGTATTTCAGACGGTGCGCGCATACCTACGCCGCGCGAACCTTGCAGATTGCGGTGGAAATCTCGGACGAGCGCGGAGAGCACACCGAATCACGACTCATAATAACTGGCGACGGTCGCATCGCATTCATGCAAATTGATGTAATGCAAACTGCACTGCTTACATTTCGCGTAATTTTGCGTATTTTACGTAATTCCATATTATATAACGTTAATTTTAAGCGAATAATTGGTTTTGTCTACAACATTTTATGCTTCATAATCATACATAATTAATAATCTAATTAATGGCATATGAAATATTAGTTTCAATTTGCAGTTAATGTATTCGTACATATTTTAATATGAATACTAATAATTAATAACTTATTAAGTTAAGGGTTCATATGAACAAGGATTAAATGTATCTGTTTTTATAATATTAAATATTAATTGTTTTTAATCATAACATTTATTATATGTTCTTTAAAATTATTTATTCTCATTTAAAAAACAGCGAAAAAAAAGCAAATATTTTTATGACATATTAAATACCTGCCTCACTAGTGATAGCAAATTTCAAGACAAATCTAAATTTATTGAACCTTGTTGGAAGTACTATTTTTTATTCAAATTTTAATTATTTAAATAGAATTTATGTCTTCTCTCTTCCAGGTTTGATCATTTATTAGTTAATTTTACGGAGGAATAATGGTAAGTACCATTAGATCGACCTATATGTTAATTATTGTTTAACACTAAACATGATAATAGACATAATGGTATGATATACTATCTATAATTAATTTTAATATGAAAATGGATTAAATATATCGGTTTGTAGAATATTAAATATTAATTGTTTTTAATCAGAACATTTATATATAAAATACATCCAAACAAAAATGCTAATAACTTTTTTAAGTCATGTATCAAATAACAGAATTCTTCACTGGTTATAGCAAGTTTCAAGACAAATGATTATATAGAATGGTTATAATTAATATAATAATTATATATAGAATTATTATATAGAATGGTTATTCGTGTTAACATATGCATTACCATCCTTTAATTAACACAATTTTGCCTTTTTAAGATATAAAAAAACAATTAATAATCACATACGTCAATAACACATTAACGCAAATTGATGTCGAGATGTATAACTAACGATTTGCTTAATATTAGACTGAAAGCATTTTAAATCGAAATATATATATCGCAGACTGTTAATTTTAATCGCGTAATTATTTTTGCGCACCGCATAATGAGCGCGTAATAAATATTAACGGTATTGCCATCAACCAGCTCGGGCCTGCCACTGCAATCGTTTTAATTCATGCCGAAGCACACCAACCTAATGGAAACTGTCACATGCGTGTGTATGTCTTCCTGAAATTTGAATAATTTATTTTTCATGCATACACGTTGTCCTGTAATTGATTTCACTAAAAGTCCAAGTAAACGCCACAGGAAACGAATTAAAATTTATTCACCACGTTAATTTGTGATTATCGTAATTATTATCTTCGATAAAATTAGTGGCGAGCAAAATTGTATAATAAATTTTATGATAAAAATTGTTTCGGGTTGATTTTCGTGTTAAACTATTAACATTTTGTATAAATTGCAAATCTGCATTACCGGACAGAGGAAATATTGTTACGAAATCCAATAGGGTGCAAAATAAATTAAAATTTAGTTCGTTAAAAATAAATGTTTAAACGTTGTAATATATTAAAGGGCCGAAACCCTCGGCAAAAACCGGCGGTGTATAATTAAACTATGCAAATAGCAGCCAGGAGGATAGGATAGGACAGGGCGTATACATCAATATTTGTCACTGATAATGAAAACGAATGAAAATCATTTAATGTGAGCTGTTTTTCGGTATCCGCAAGCGCGTATAAATATATTCGCTGGATTTTTCGTAGAAACATCAATTGAAATTGAAAATACGCACACATCAACTGAAAAAAAAACACAGTCAAATGTTGAACGCACTTCGGCACATAACCTAACGACAAATGTGATTTAGTTGCGTCCACAGCACTGTAGCGCGCGCGTGGGCGCAGTTTTTCAATTAACTTTAAAACGATTTTATTTGAAAACGCTATTTGAACGCGTTGCAATGCAACAATTTATTCAATGCGCATTTATATCTGCTTGAAATAACCGCGGCGCAATTAAAATTCGCGATCGCACACACTCACCTAAACACATACATAGCGACAGGCAACGGTGCGCGAATTTAGCATAAAACAATTTTTGCTTTGCTGCATTATATCAATTCCAATTTGCGCACAAGTGCACCAGTTCCAATTCGTACATACGCGTTTTTTAATTAAATTTGACCTTACAGAAACTGGTTAATAGGTTGGTCGCTTTCGAGGCTTTCGCAAACAGGCCAAAACTAAACACGTTTAATTAGCGCGGATTAATAATGCATGAGATTTGAACAAAAATTAATGGAAAAAATGCGGTGAGGGTTGTATATTCCCATAGCTATGTGATCGCATTGGGATTACATTTTTGTTTGCTCTTAATTAGAGAATGGTTTAGAATTTGGAAGTGGTGTGTTCGTCCCAAATCCATTGTTGGCCAAACAGCGGGTGGTTTATAACTTTCTACCTTCACACACACACACACACACACACAATCAAATTCACAGCCACAAATACAAGGGAGAAGGCTATGAAGAGCGGTGGAAAAATTAATTTGAATTACTCGAGCTTAGCAGCTGATTAAACTTGCATTTTTCCGTACGCGTCGTCTGATTAATTAAAAAACTTTTCGTTTCGGCCCCAGGTTTCGGTAACAGGTTATTTGTTTAACTGTGTACGCCTGCCGTGTGCGCGCTCATTTTTCTCGCAAGCGTTTCTTGACTTTTCAGATCCTCGAGTCCTGCCGTGCTTTTTATGCATTTTTTTTTGCTGTGAGGTGTGCTTTCGTCGTGGCATATTTCGACTTCGAGGGGTGCAAACAAAAAAGCCCAGCTCCTACAGGTGTTTTATTATTTACGAACCCCCAAACGGAAAAAAATGCTAATGTATTAATGAGTTTTAAATAATAAAGTAACAACAGTCTACTTTGCTGGTAGTTTGGATGTAACATGGAAATACTTATTTTTTAGACGGTATTTTTAAAGTTATTTGCATACTTCCAGTACTTTTAATATTTTAATTGCCTTAAAAACACAAACACAGACTTTACTTTGGATTAAATTAAGTTAAGAAAAGTTGAATTTAATAAGATTAGGTTAGGTTCGGGGTGAGTTGGGATAGTTGCCTTAGGTTTGGTTAAGTTTGGTTAGGTTGTGTTAGGTTTGGTTCAATTAAATTTGGCTGGTTTAGGTTGGGTTAAGTTTAAATAGGTTAGGTTAGGTACGGTTTGATTAGGTTAGATTGAGTTAGGTTGATTCAGATTTGATTAGGTCTGCTTGGATTAGGTTGGGTTAGGTTTGTTTTCATTTGTTTAGATTGCATTAGGTTGAGTTAGGATGGATTAGGTGGGTTAGATGGTGTTAGATTATATTAGGTTAGGTTAGGTATGGATAGGTTGGGTTAGGTTGGGTTAGATTGGGCTAGGTTGGGTTAGGTTACATTAAGTTTGTTTGCGTTGAATTGGAGTAAGTTAAATTAAATTGACATAGTTTAGCATATGTAATTCTAAATTAGGTTGAGGAGAATTAAGTTGATTTTTCCAATATATGGGAAGATTCTTATTAAACAAGGTTCGGCAGCCTCAGTTTCCATTTATTTCATTTAAGAATATAGGGCCTTCACAAAATGTCTCCCGCAAACTCTACTTGCCGCTAACCCCTTCACTTCGTTCCAGATCTTGTAAACGATCGCTATTTCCTGTATGGTTTGTGCGATCCCATGTTGATTTCGGGTGGCCACTTCATCTAGTGCCCTGTGGGTTTTAGTCCAGGGCTTGTCGCTGGATACTATCTCTTTGTCTGTTTTCGTGCCAAAGGTTGCCATTTTAGAAGCCATTAGGTTACACGTTGTATTGGTTTCTTGAATCATTTTGGTTTAAAACAAATGAATAATTGGAGTCTAATGTCACTGAGTCTTGTGTTGGGGTAAACTGTGCCCCCAGACTTACCTCGTTGTTTACGGTGGCTGCGTCGCAATTTCCTGCGGTGCGGATTTTTAGGTTATACCGCCTATATCTGGTCGTCGGAGCCTCGTTTGTAGACCCTGTTTCGCCAAGTCCAAGGACTGAGGGTAACGATTGGGTGGGCTAGGCTGCAATGTTGACGTCACTACCCTATACAATTTGACTATATGTTAAAATAATTTGTAATCTGAATAATGGAAGAACGATCACTGTAATGTAATGAGGTGTCGGCATTGCAACAATGAGGGAGGGAGTCTCCAAAGTTGACTATCATCAAAGAGGAACGATGTCGTCGAAAGAACGCTATAGCTTTCCCTAGAAGACCGTGAAACGCTATAAACTATAGTGAATCGCTTGAAAGAAGTAAATGGGTTACTCGGTGACCAACGGGACATAAGATGCCAACCTCTGACCGAGATATAGTTAAAAGTAAACTTGATAGATTTAACTGTCACTGCTTGATAAAACATGATTTTATTATTATTTTGCACAAACACAAAATGCGCAATAGTATACAAAGTATTGTAACATCAGTGGACAGCACAGTACCTGAAGATGCCGAAAGGTGAAATGTAGATTGTACGTGTTTAATAAAAACGTTCTCATAAAACAGTTTTCAAACTTTTTTGTGTTTGTGCCAAATAATATTAAAGTTAAAAGTAATTTTAACAAAGTTATGTTAAAATCGATACACGTTTTTATAGGTTTGACAATGATAAGAAAAATTTGATAATGGTAAGAATATATTGAGGTATCCTCAATAAGATTTGAATAAGATTAGAAAGAGTACCAATTTGGAAGTTCGATTAGTTTGTAAATTTCGCAAAACGCTGAAACATAACCCTCCTACC
Source organism: Weissflogia rhopalogaster (assembly GCA_019419845.2). Classification (NCBI taxonomy): domain Eukaryota; kingdom Metazoa; phylum Arthropoda; class Insecta; order Coleoptera; family Staphylinidae; genus Weissflogia; species Weissflogia rhopalogaster. The sequence goes on along the minus strand of WSZQ02019310.1, from coordinate 5,381 downwards.
GCGAACCCCACCGCCCCATCCGCCGAAGACTGTGACCGTAGTACATTCAACATATGCGACAGAAGAAGTGCGTCATTTAAATTCCGAGAATACATTCCTGTCGTGGAGGGATGCATGGCCGCCAGAATGGGTGGTAATATATGCAGACATCTCTTATACATACCATCCTCGAGAACGTAAGAGAGGGTTTGTCTCGTGCCACACGCGCCCCCCGCACGCCAAATAGACGCCGTCGTCGACGGTGGTGGTGGCGCGCGGCTGTGGCAGTGTGGCGGCAGCTCAGCGGTCGAAGACGGCAAGGCACAAGAAGGAAAGCAGGCGCGCGTCGAGCATTAACCCACTTCCACAGACATTTCCCGAATAAAGCACCAGTCAAATTGCCGCAGCGAATGAACGAACCAACGAGTTTTCCAGGTTTGCATATACACTCCGGCGGCCTCAGAGGACCCCCAGAGACAGACGAAGAGGAATCAGCGAATCTCGGGCTTTCTCTTAGATGTTGAAGATCCACTCCACTCGACTCCTCCACCAGTGACAGTCAACCAACCGGCGTGGCTCTACGATCGCATGTGATTTACGAAAACGATTTTGGAAACGACTGGTATGAAAGTACTCTATGCCCAGGCCGAGGAACGTGTACGGCGATGATGGTCCTCCATCGTCGCGTGCGTTACGACACATCCGTTATCCTGTCGTTGCGATTTATAAGTCGATCAGCGGAGTCAAATGTAATGCAAACGATTTACTCTTTGTTTGAAGTGTTTCGAGTTTAAGTTCATAAATGTACGTGAGAGTTCGGGCGTTTTTAAGGGCCTCCAGGTGTGTAGCTCCCAACTCTGGTGGCAGTTTGATCCATATTGAAGTTTATTGAAAATGATTAATATGCTTTTGAAATCCCAAACTGTCTCCGGTTCAATTAATGCTCATTTCAGATACCACGAAAAGCAATTAACCTCTATAAGCAAGGGTTTTAGGCATTTCGACCTTGACCTAGAAAGGAGGTAAGACATATAAGATCCAAACCGTAAAAATTTGTAAGTACACTCACAAAATGAAGGTGCAGGCAAATTTTAAAGAATTTAGAATTTTAAGAGATAATTCAGTGCATACCAAATACATGTTAACTTTATTTAAATATTTTGTTATATATTTATTGCAAATATTAGTTTTGTAATAATGAAACTGCTACCGTTATCCAGATATTTTTTTCGTATTTTTTTGGTTTGACGTACAAGTGCTACACTCTGCTAGTTTGCGAGTAATTTACAATTTCACAACACCTCATGGATAGTCCCACGGAAAATGGTAATCTTAGATCGGCTCTATAGGCCGCAAAGAAAGTTACAAAAATTACGAACTTGCAGTGTGGCCCGTTTTCCCGAAACAAACTTTTCGCACTTGACTTTTACAATATGGATGATTATATTTTCAATGTTATGTTAATTTTTATAATTCATAAATAATAACAATAAATGCACCGTATGCTGAAAGTCTGAAATATAATATTTTTCAGCGTTTCTACTCTGCTTGGAATATCAGAAATCTTTCGTAACTATAAAAGTTTATTCAGTATTTTTTATTGAGATAACGTGTTTTGGTACAAAGTTATTTGAAATTTCAGAATGACTAGAATTCAAATTTGTTTAAAGCGATGTATTTTATTTGGCGTTGTTTGAAGCCAAACATAGCGGCTCAAAACCTAATTCTTGATTTTCAATTGTACAATGAATGAGATCGCAATGGACAATTTCTCTCTGGACACGGTCAGTTCTCTGAAACATATAATGAATGGTTTATCGAGCTTTAAACTCCGAAATTTTCGTTTACGAGTGTTTTATTAGATTATTAGAGGGCTGTAAGTTCGAGAGAACGGTCTTCTTCCTAAAACAATCACCACCCTTGGTTCTGTTGTTATTTCTACGATATTTTGGTGAGCCATGCAAGTGTTACACTTTTTTTCAATTAAAATACATTCTTCTATTGCCTTATGGGCACTCTCCTGTAAAATTATAAACTTTTATCGACTCCACAAGCTACAACGAACAAATCATGCACTTGCAGTGTGGCCCGTTTCCCCGAAACTTTCTTTGGTACTTAATTTTTGCAGAATGATTGACTTGATTGTCATCAGTAACATTTTTCGGTGTTCTATCTGGTTTAGTATTCCAAACGTGCCTTGGTATAAAGCTAATAGTAATTTCAAAATGATAATAATTCCAGTTTTAAATGAATACAAATTATGAATTGTACAATGGACAATTTTTCGCGTTTCATTTCACATTCAGTTTTTCGAAACAACCAGTGAATATATTTTCGAGCTTCAAACCCCGAAATTGTTGTTTATCAGTATGTAATTAGGAGTTTTATTAGATTATTAGATAGCTAAATTTTCGAAAAAACGGCCTCCTCCATCCATAAGAAATCTCAAATTTGTATAACTTGGTTTTATGGTTAACTTTCGAACGATAACATAACCCAACCTAGGAAGAACATTCAAAGATAAAAATGACCTGTTGAGATACATCAGAATAGATCTGACTTTGATCTAGAGAATTTCATAATTGGATGATTCAATAATCCACGACTATAGGATTGTTGGGAGATAGATACAAAGGCTACAAAGAGACTGGCTCGTGTCTTGCATGTTGCACTCTCGTTGTTTATGTAACAATTCGAACATGAGTGCATCATGTGCATCGGTAAACATCGCGCGTGTCACGCGTGCGTGTATGTGCGGTCCCGAATGGCATCGCTGGCTTAGCCAAGAATTACATGCGGCGAACGAGTGGAAAACATCGGGAACACACCGCGACGCTGCTGGGAGGTTACAACGACTACACACCGACCACTACAACCATCCAGGGCCTGGAACACATCTTGTAGTCACGACGACTGCGTCATCACGAACTCAACCCGAAACGTGATACATGTACGATCTCGTCGGCAATTCGCAATTCACTTTACAATTTTCCGGTTAGACTCTTCGACTCTTCGAACCTTCGAAAACCGCACAACTAGCCAAATCAATATGCTAAATTATTCACGTCCTCACATGAAATTTCAAAAGCTACGACATGAACAATTACATGCATTACTTGTAATATTACTCCACAAATGCAAAGGTAATTTATGGCTCTATTAGTGTGTATACAATTTGCCTTCATCATTGGCACAACAAAACTTGACGCTTGTTGATGGACACACCCATGTAAATTTTAATTTTTCATCGGCTCTACAGCCCCTCAAGAAAATTGCAAAAATTGCAGAATTGCATATTTATATTCAAGAATTCTTTGCTATCTTTTTACAAGGCTTATAAGTGCTACACTCTTCTAGTTTCCGAGTAATTTAAATTTTTAATGACCTTATGGACATTCCTATGTAAATTGTAAACTTTGATCGTGTCCACAGCGCTTCAAGAAAATTGCACAAATCGCAGGCTTGTAAATTTGTATGCAACAATTCTTTACATTGCTTTGACCAGGCTTATAAGTGCTACACTCTTCTAGTTTCCGAATAATTTACATTTTTAAATGACCTTATGGAAATTCCCATTTAAATTTTTAACTTTAATCATCACCACTGTCCGTCCAGAAAATTGCAAAAATCGCAAACTTGTATATTTGTATTCAACAATTCTTTGCAATATTTTGACAAAACTTATAAGTGCTATACTCTTCTAGTTTCCAAGTATTCTACATTTTCAAATCACTTTATGGATATTTCCATGTAAAGTTTAAAGTTTGATTGCCTCCACTGCTCTTCAAGAAAATCGCAAAAATCTCAAATTTGCATATTTATATACAACAATATTTATATAAACAATGTTTAGACAAGATTTATAAGTGCTACACTCTACTACTCTCTGAGTAATTTACTTTTTTGTATCATCCTATTAAACTTTAATCGTCACCACAGCACGTCAACAATTCAACAATTTTTTGCGTTTTTTGGCAAGACTTACAAGTGCTATACTCTTCTAGTTTCCTAAAGTTCATTATTATATCACATTATGGAGACTCCCACCTAAAATGTTAAATGTTAACATTAACATATCTTGCAATTAGCATTAGTGGTACTATTGCTCAACAAATGTAAACATAATTTATGACTCTATTAGTCCATATACAATTTGCCACCAACATTAGCCCAACAAAACTTGACGCTTGTTTGCGTTTTGGTCCTCCACTTTGCAAATTTCCTTCGCCTTGATGTTTGCAAAACGTATTCAGGCATTTAACGCATGTCGACCGTGACAAAACAGCGAATTCAAAAGCAATTATACTCATAATGCGAATGTTTGCCATCTGGGTCCACCCTGGTCAAAACATTCAGGAAGCAGATGTCTCGCCACAATTCGTATTTACTTCACGGACAAAACGGATTCAGGAAATTGTACAATTTTCCAAGGAAAAAAATACGCGGAAAGAATCAAGTTGTTTGCATGTCTACAATAACTCTTTGTGATGCGGCCACAATCGCTGTCAATGTAACAATCCAATTTGGACAGAGCCACACGTAGGCAGAGTTATTTTGGGTCAGTGATTCAACAAAATATCAATACCTAAAATTGAATTGACCATACATTTGGCACCGGAAATTATCGACAACCGCATGGGGTAAACAACTTTTGCACTTTTTTTTAAAACGTTAGAGAACCCTCGACTGAGTGGCAACTATTTCAATTTTTATCGCCAACTCTACGTGTGGCATTATTGTAGCTACGACACCGTGTGATTTGTTGATTTGTTTGTTTGCAAGCTTTGTGTCAATGTTTTTGATAACAGTGAACGATGGGTCTCAATTTGTCAGGTATCCCACTCGTATAACTTTCAAATTCGAATAACTTTATCTCGGGTCCATTCTAGTGTCGAACAAAGGATAACTGATAGCTATGACTTCATTTAGTTTTACAACTACCACTAAAACATCTTATTTTTGTCTCGCCATTTAATGCACCTTTTGTCTAGGTGTCTAGACAAAATGTTCGGTTTTTTTCCCACTGGAAAGTGTAAAATTTGGAAAGACAAGTTTAATGAAACGACCCACAGTGGACAGAATTCAAGAAATAGGCGTCTTAAAATCGCCGCGACGCGTAAAGTTTAAAAATACATATTACGCGTCTTTTTATCTTGAATTTTGGCAACTTTAGAATCATGTATATGAACAAATGATACACTATAAGATAGCTTAACTCTTCTATATTAGCAAACAGTAGCTAGAATTTAAAATTTTCTATTTTAAACATAGTTATCAGGGTAGACTTTACCCTTTGCTGAGGTAATAAAGGAGTTAAATGTATATATATATATATATAAACCTTTATTGGCATAATTCTTCAACCAATTCCATTACATACATTGATTACAATAAGTAATAAG
>WSZQ02019199.1:20662-31683 GCA_019419845.2 Weissflogia rhopalogaster | reverse complement strand
CAAAAGGTGATCACAAAGCTTTCAAGCTTACAGTGGAGGACTACCAAGAAAGGATAGTATACAAGAGGATGATAATCGCTTTTAAACACCCATAAAAAACAAGACCGGGGAGGCCGGCTTGGACAGAGCAATGGAGAAAAACTGGAGCGAAAGGCTCAAGTCAAGGAAAATGATGTTTGCGTGGTCCATGATAGCCGATTCGCGAAGAAGGAGATCGGTACTTTTTGGTAGTTTTAGTCCCAAAGAGATGATTAATGCTAATTAATGATTAGAAATATACGAGTAATCAATGTTTGAATTGATCGCTGTTGTTGAAAATGTTCGTGGTTATAAGTAATTGATATATTTTATCGTTTATGGATGTTTTTGGGCTTTCCAGGATGTTATTTACTTAATTAGCGTGATATGAATTTTTGTTGAGGCTCCTGTTAGTTGCAGGTAATTGAAGAATATTTTGTAGTGTGTAATATAAGAATAATTGATGGGTGTGTGTGTATTACTGTGTGGGTATATGTGTATGTGTGTGTGAGAGAGAGAGACAGAGACTAATAGTGAAATAGTTATTAAAGAAAATCGACAATTTGACAAAGTGTACTCATTTCGAACAATAAATAGTTGGTCACCTTAACTTGTGAAAAATACATACAATATCTTTGGAGGAATATTTATGTATTCATTACAGTAATCTCGGTCTAATTTTATTCAGTTTTAGGTCAGAGCCATTAGACAAAAACTATTATATTAAGCAGTACTTCTTCTATTTGAGAATAATAATACAAATAAAAACAAATTTAAAAATAAAGACGTTTTCTATTATTTTATCATTTATCCGATTTTAATATGGTCTGAAACAAGTCCAGATATGTTCAAGGCAATACACTAAACAGCAAAATTTTGCCCTCGCATTATATTATTAATCCAATGCGCGACGGCGACGTCAGTTGGCGTCGAGGACTGGCGTTTGACACTCTTGCATGCCATTAATTTGAGGAGGTATTCGTTCTTCAGTGTCTGCGGTGTCTGCAGTTTTGCCCACTTCTATGGTTTATGATTTTATTGCTGTTTTGTGGTTTCTTGTTGAGTAATCCCTACCATTACTTTCGTAACCTTATAACACCGGTTAATTAATAACTTTTTAACCTTACCTTTAACAACCATCAAAGTAACAAAAAGAACATTTTATCAAATGTCTATTATAACATGAATCACTATTTGGAATAGAGCTTCCAACGTAATGAATATAATCTCAATCCGAACATAACAACTAAAACTACCCATTACGAATAGGGTTTTAAAGGATAAAACCCAAAGACACACGGGTGGGAGACGCTAACTTCTTGAATTACCAATCCCTAATGACAGTGTCGAGGTTTTGGGTGTTATCGCGTCGTGGGCGACATGCTAAAGTGCAACTCATCGAGTGGTATTTCCGGATGGCCGGCAGAAACCCGGTGGCGCCGACATCATCGCAGTTGACTCTTCGGCTTCCTCGCTCCACCGACGCTGCCGCTGATCGCAATAATCAACAATAATGCGTCATGTGTTAAAAGTCTCGTTAAACCTCACCCGCCCCTGCCGACGTTCGGCTTGGGGCCAGCACTCGGACGAGCACGGTGCATGTGGCACAAAGTTTTAGCACTTTGGCAAAAGCGGCGGCGCCGGTGTGACCGTAGCGCTGACGCCAATGCACTTTGCGTCCCGTGGCGCCACGTCGATGCGCTTCTTCGGCGCAAAACAAACACGCCCGGGCGGTGTAGCATTCACGGAACCACACTTCGAGTCTGCCTTCACAATCAAATGCTACAATTTTCATTCAAAGTTCATTCAGGAGTCTGTTAATTTTTACTATGACTTGTTTTGGAAAATCTGATAGCTTTTTAAGTGTTTTTTTTTGCACATGAATGAGATTTAGAAGAATATCGTCTCCTAAAAATATTCTACTAGCACATAATCTAATTCTATTGCAAAATTACATATGTACAATGTACATATCGGCTTTCGCCATCATCGGGCACTAAATTCTAGTTTTTTAATTCGCACGTATTTATACAGTATTTGTTGGTGAATGTTGGCGTGTTAGTGGGGAGTTGACCAGCAGTTCAGTTTTATCATTGAGGAAAAAACCTGGGTTTTTAGTAATAACTCGCTTTATGTAAATAGCCTCTAGAGCTGTGAGTTTGTAGCTTTTATTGCCTGCGTGTAGTTGCCTTAAGTTGTCGATTTTGCAACTGTGGCCGAAGTGTATCAAATGATTGGTAAGAGAAGAAGTGTTGGGATTTCCTGAATTGTCTGGGATTCGATAATTTGACGGTTTGGATATCTAAACGTAGCTGTGTCATTTTGTTAATGTATGTGGTTTTACTAATATTACTACGGAGTTACCCTTATCGGCTTTGGAAACGATAAGATTTTTGGAGGCGATCTTGTTCTTGATGCGTGCGAGGGTTCGAACGTGTTGTTGATTGTTGGAAGGATTGGTGTTGTTGCGTATTATTCTTGCTAAATCTGTTTTTATTTCAATACTGGGATCTCTTAAACCAGATTCCAGGTCCGCAGCTATCTGGTTTAAGAGATCACAGTATTGAACCTCGCAATGTCACTCATTTCATCAAAAAAAAAACTTTTAAAACATTTGAACATCGTGTGTGTTAACTCCAAACTTAACCTTACATATTCTTAACTAGACTAAGCTAAATAAATCGAACCTTCTTCTATCAGAAAGCATCTTCGGATAAAGCTGTTAATCCGGCTTAATCTAAGCTAATCCAAATAAATCACACACAAACCACCATAATTTCAAGAATTCTTACAATTAGCTTAGAATATATCTAGATATACACCATAAGATTAAGAATATTCCTTCCATACTCTTTACTACGGGTTTCTCATCCTTGCTAGAGTTTCGCATTTGTCAATTCTTTTCGGTGAATATATTACAAAATATAAAAATTATTCAAGTAAAAAAAAACAAATGAATTAATGAAATAATAGTATAATAGTATACTTAATTAAACTATTAAATGTATTCAATAATATTAACATCTGCGCGGAGAAACACGCAACATGTTTACGTTAGGAAAACAGAATTTAACAAGAAATGAACATATTTCATAAGTGGTAGAATTTAAGGAAAGAATAAAAAGGGACAATTGAGCTAGCGTGGTCATTTAATAAGTATGGACCGTCATACCCAAGTAAAAAGTGGATGGGAATCAAAAGCATATGGTCAAAGAAGAATCAAGTAAAGAATGAGATAATATGATAGTAGAATTTCTCTTATAATATAATATACTTATTGAATAAGCAAAACAAAGATACAAAGGTACAGAGCAATTGTACAGATTCTATGTCAGAATTTAGAAATCTAGCTAGTCAGGTTCAAGAATGGTACAATTGCAGACACCAGAAGTTATAGAAATCACTCCATTTTGACTGGATCAGTGTTATTTTATTCATAATATTACTATTTCATATTATCATGATTGCACATATCATATCTGTCTACAGAAGTTTTAGAAATATCTCTTAAAAACGCAGTCAGGAAGTAACTATAATAGACCATAAACAATTATAACTCTTCCAATCTCAAAACCTGTGTATGTTAGAGCATACCCTACCTGTAAATAAAATAATCCAACTTAAGTATACCATTTAAATCCAAAAGAAATAAAGCAATTCTAGGCTTAATAACCTATGGAAATACATCCTTTCCCAAACATTATAAGTAGAACAATAAGTTTACGCACACAAAATATAAAATGCAATCAATAATACTATTGCTGTTTTTTCAGGAAATTTTCACTTTTTTGTTATCCTTGTTTATCAAACAGAGAAAAAGTGCACCGCCAATGGCTATTATATTCAGAGCCACTTAATTATTATCTGTATTATTATTATTATCTTATTACTATCTCTATTAAAAATAAAATAACCGTAGATGTTAATATTGGTCGATACACTGCTTTATAGATTCCTACTTTTGTCCTTGTTGAAAGCTCTTTTTTGTTGAATATATACTTATTTAGTGCAAAGTATACTTTATTGGTCTTCTCTATCCTCATGTTGATGTCTCGTCCTTGCGATCCTTTATTGTCCTTCATTCTTTCACTTTCATTTCTTTTCCCAATTGCCATTTCTTTTGTTTTCCCAATATTCATCTTCATACCGTTTCTCTTTAATTCTTATTGTCTCACTTTTAGAGGATATTCACGTCGTTTATTTGGCACTGTCGTAACCAGTTTTAAATCATCGATGTTTTAAGCCTATCCCTTAATAGCCTAATCCAATGTAAAGAACCTAACACCTATAGAACAAAGAACCTATAAATATAAAATTAAGATATGCGTAATAATATATAGGAATCTTATCTACCCTCAAAATAACTTAATAAAAACTGCCCTAATCCAATCATAACCAAAATTAATATCCTGAATGTAAGCTAGTAAATGCCAAAGTATTAAAAAAAGACCAATATAAATGTAACTGACCATTTTATGTTTCTCACTTCCAAACCTCGATCCTTCGTATTACAACAAAAAATATGAATATACTGAGAAATAACACATTGGAACCTTACCTGCTAATCGCCACTCGAAGTACTTGACTTTCATTGAGTACTACATCCGCTTTGCATTTTGCATGTCGGCGCCATGCTCATCCTCTTACCGTCGTACAATCAGTAATCTTACCACCGTAATGTCGCCGTACCCTCGGGAATTACAAGCTGGTAATTCTCTACCTTTGTCCACATAGAGAGAAGGTGCCAGTCTCAAAGTTCGCGAGTAAAAGTCGTCGTTACGGTGTTTTCCGATTTTATGAATTTATGACGCATAACTGCGGCCATTTCGCCACATTGCCTTATTCCCTCTATTGAGTTGAATCAGCATAGAGATTGCGACTATTGTTGGCGACAGACCGATTGGTCAACACGATGTCTGCACTAGGACCAACTTAATGGATGTTTGCCGGCCGTGACAATTTGTAAGAGGCTCCCCCGGAGCGAAAGCACTTACTTTTTCGGGGCTAAAGTGCGTGCAAAGTCCTTCCGGTTGTACGAGAATTATCAGATCGTAAAATGAGGTTATGAATTGTATGTGAAGTTAACAATACGTTTACCTACGTTTAAGAGATATTTAAAGTAAATTTCCGCTGTTTGATCTGACATTGTGACTTTTAAGATATCTTAAGTTGTCACGTAATGGTTGGTAACTTCCGTTAGGTTTTATCAGATTTTAAGTTTTGTTTTGGATTAAGTATGTATATCGGGTCATCCGAAAATTGTAAAGGAGAAAGTTGAATGTGAGAAATTTTATTTTGATTTATTTAACCGGAAATGAATTCTGGGGGCGACCGAAGTAGGGTTTAATTGGTTACAATTAAAGAGTCTTTTTAAATATGAATTGACTCCATGATTTTATTCTCATACTGTATTTTGTACTCATTTGGTACTCGTGTCTGATTGTGAGCATTGCGGGGGGTTGCGTGGTAGAGGTTTAACACTTTGACGGACACGGGAGGATTCCCGTTGGGATCATTACTTACTTGCTACAAAAACTTACCAATTCCATAAAATGTATTCATTTTCAATAAAACATAAGGATGAGCCATCCGTCGAGGCCTGGGGGCAAAACGCAAAAAAAATTAACAATATGTACTTTTACAATAAAAGCAACCAAAAACATATATTAAAATTCCAGAAAAGGAGCACATATGGCGACGCTCATGATTTCGCATAAAATATAATCCAATATATGCATACGCTTTGCAGTGCTTACCTAATAGTCGCCGACGACGTTTAGCGCGATGTACGCTTTCGCTTTATTTATTGACACAAGGGAGTTCTTACGACGTTTTCGTCATGCGACATGGCTAATGGCATTATTTGAGTTTAAACATTTTTTCGTGGCATATTACTTCTTCGTTACAGCTACAGCAAATTTGGATACGCGACTAAATGGCGCCACTGATCTCGTTGCATGTTGTTCAATTCCTTTGCTGACAAGCTTGGTCTCCCTTTTTCTTCCAGCATTTATTAATGCTGTTGATGCGATCGTAGGCATTTTGCAAAGGTAACTTGAAGCAATCCTGCACCGTTTTCGGAGATTTCTTTTCCAAATGTTGTTGAATAAAATTTGCAAAATTCCATAAAGTGTTGGCAGCCATATACAAAATTCTGTACCGGTCTTGTTGATCGATAAGTTGATTTTGGGTATTTTTGCCGTAGTTGATGACGTCCTGAACGGTAGTATTGTAGTTCGTCACTAACTGGGCCAACTCTGTATCATTTGCCGACTTAGCACAGTTCTTCATATCATCAATATTAGTCATTTTATAGAGTGCTTCTTTATGTGTGGCTGAGAAACAAGGGACATCAATGCAGTAATCATTATCGGTAAAGTTGCATCTAAATCAACAACAGATTCTGTATGAAAATTGTAGTTTCAAGTAGCTCATTGCCAGAGCGTCAATATCAACATAAAAAATGATATATACATTCTACCTGATGTACGCAGTTTCCGAATTTTGTAAAATATTTTTCAAGTATTCAGAAAAATTTTAAGTACATTGTTAAAAGCTATTATATGGACTTATCTCATTAGTACATTCTTAGATCAATATGTTATCTAATGCATATTTCTCGTAGATTAAGCTTGAATCTACTATTCAGCATGAAGATGTTAGCAATTCTATTTTTTTGTTATTATTGTATATATATATACAATAATAACAAAAAAATATAATTGGATACTCACAATAGCGAAGAGAAAAGTTAATGCTAACATCTTCATACTGAATAGTAGATTCAAGCTTAATGTACATTCCTTGGTTAACGACAGGGCCTTTTATACTCACATGTGCGAATTCTTGTAAAGTTTAAACGTAATTTCGAGAAATATGCATTAGATAACATACTGATCTAAGAATGTACTAATGAGATAAGTCCGTGTAATAGCTTTTAACGATGTACTTAAAAATATTCCGAATACTTGAAAAATATTACACAAAAATACGGAAACTGCGTCATTTCAGGTAGAATGAATATATCATATTTTATGTTGATATTGACGCTCTGGTAATGAGCTACTTGAAACTACAATTTTCATAGAGAATCTGTTGTTGATTTAGATGCAATTGGGAACAAACATGTGCCCCTTCATGAGTGTTTGGAACCTTGTCTGAAATTTGGGACATTTTGTCTGGCATGGAGACGAGACGTTAGGGTGTTTTACTATAGACTATTGCCCCCACCCCCTCCCTCTATAAAAATTCGAACGGCGACCATGGTCCCCATGGCTTAGGGATCCGACTTTGGGAACTACTAAAATATGAGCAACTGAAAATGTCAGTGATGGGGAACCCCTTTGGGACTTAAGGACTTAATTTTTAACATGAGAAGGTTTACCATGCCCAACCTTGGGATTGTACCAATCAAGGGATCACTTTAATAGAAATAATAAATAGTTAATAGAATGTTATTTTACAGGGAGATTTTAGTTCTTCAGTCAGATTATTTCACAGATTTGAAGAGATATGTTTTAAGAAACTAATGGTCGTGGCCTTGGTAAGACATTACTGACGGTAATTTTCACTCCACTGAACAAGTGGACCTATTTATTCTTCTGATTGTTTACAAATTGTATTGTTGGTGGTTGGTAGTTGTTGTTGATAGTTGGTGTTGTTGAATACAGTTGCAAAGTGTAGTAGTTGTTGACTGTGAAGATATGAGTGTGTTGGTTATACTGTAGAGTTGATTGTGTGAGTGTAGTGCTAATAGTGTGTGAAGAATGTTATGTTTTGTAGAAATGTGTGTAAAAAATTCATTTACAAAGAGGGGTTCGACCCGAGGATTCGAACCTTGCCCGCTATAACCCATGCGATCCCAATCATACATTACTAGTATAAACCCAGCATTTGTGGCTTGGTTCCATAGTGTAGCGGTTATCACGTCTGCTTTACACGCAGAAGGTCGCCGGTTCGACCCCGGCTGGAACCATGTTTTTTATATTCTTCATTTAATCATCGAACGTAGATGGAATAATGGTACTACTTGCGATTACCATTTAATGTAGTTTCCATTCTTATAATAATTATTTCAAGCTTGCATTTATTGGTGTATCTATTGAATTTATAAAGAATTGATAAAATTAAGAATTGTGAAAAATTAAATTTAATGTAACAAACAAGCCCACCTAGGCAGCCTAGTGGTAAAGCATTTGCTTACCAAGTGGAAGGACGGGATTCGAGTCACCGGTGGTGGGCGCCCCACTAGGGTGAATTTATTATTATTATAAATTCACACTCAAAATCACTTATTTAATTTATTCACATTAAAAATTCACACGAAAAATTCACATTAATAAAAATCCACACCGATAAAGTCACAACAATCGCAATGCGCAACCCACAACACACAAGAAGAATCCACCGACAACATAAAAATTCACTCACACCCAACAAGATACCACATCAACAACACAACAATAACAACAACATCGCAAGAAAACCAATAACATGTAATATATACAAAACACAATAAAAATCATATGTATGTATCCAGACTGAAGGACCAGTGAAGATCGATGGCCAGGTCTGCGAACCGAATATATTAAATTAAAAAAAAATGTAATAAACAACTCAGGGAACGTTTAGAATAAAATATTTTTACTTCATTGCAGTTTTGAATAATGTAAAAACTAATTACACCTATCCCTACTATTACACAGTAGATATGTTCCTGAGAAAAACGTGTAAATCGAAAATTAAACATTTTCAAGTCAAAACCGTTTAAAACGAAAAGCTTGCAGAAAATGTATAATTTTGCTATTTAACAGTTGTGATTTTTTTTCAATATTTTTAGGTGTACACTGAAATAAAAATAAAATGCATTGACAGGTGGTCCCTCCAAAATTTCCCGCATTTTTTCTCTCTGAACTTTACTTTAATAACAGCCGTTAATTTATAATAATCTAAATTATGCACTCACTTGTAATTTACGAATATGGAAAATTAAATCTTTCTGAAACTGTGAAACTTTCACCCGAATACAATTTTCCGTAGATAAAACTTTAATTTTGCGTGTGCAACAAGTCAGCACATAAGCTCGGGATTCCCAGTGAGATGTGTACACAGCGCACGTGTTCAATCACAGTAGTATTTAGTAGAGTGCGATAAAAACAAAAAAACTTATCCGGAAAACCGTGTAAAAGCGAAAACGTGTAAAACAAGTACCGTGTAAATCTGGGGATAGGTGTATTTCAAAATATTTTGTAAATGTACTGTCTACCATAAGCAACCTCTCAAATACATTTTGAATTTTATATATACAAACATATAGCGTTGGGTATAATTATAAATTGTATGGGGTCACAAATGCCGATTTTCCTCGCTCTTATGGGTTTTACTCGCTCATATAGTAATGGTCTATTATATCTGGTTACCCATCGTCGCTTTTCAAAATTTCCGATTTTAGACGACACGGGTTAAATTTGCCCTTGTGGTACAGTTCATGACCGTCCTCCCCGACCTCGCTGGGCTTTAATAGCAAATCCAAGAAAGGAATCTCCTCTTTCCTACCAAATTTATCACAAAGTAATTTAACGGTTTTTCTTCCGAAAGTGTTTGTCGTCGAGTGCGAATCGTACATAAATTTGAAGAGTCCCAGTTCTTGTATGCGCAGAGAACTCATATTATACAAGAAACCAGCGTAATAAATAGGTAGACTATTTACAATTTCTATTATTCTATGTACAGCAGTGCAATATGCTCCTGATTATCCCCATTGCGGTCCCTCAAATGTTATCCAGACTATAATTGATCAAAAAAGGGGATATGTTAAGATATAACGAGGTCTAGGATAATTAAGTAGTATATTCAATATGTACAAAAGAGCAAACGAAAGTATAATGTATAATCGTGTAACTTGACTGTGCGAACATCCTTCGCGCATGATCCGCTGAGGATCGCTCGCCATCCTTCTCAATCACATTACAACAGGATATAACTATATATAAGTAATACTCTTTGTTGCACTCCCCCATGAGTAGAAACTATCTAACTGCCACTACAGAACAGTTGCCAGTTCGTATTTTATCAGGCCACATTTTGCCAAAATTGCTTCTTGAACACATAGGATGCGCGGGTTTGGTTATTGGATTTATAACATTCGTTTCGAAAAGGTCCTTTAAAAATATATGTTAATTATATGCGCTCGTTACTATAGTAATAACCACGTTTATAAATTCATTATTTACTATTTTTTTTTAATATCGACATTAAAATCAAAATTTCGTGTTTAATCCTATATCTCCTTGAATTTTAAGACCATTCTAATGGTACCACTTATATATGAATGCAAATTTTCTTTTTCTCTTTAATGCTACTGAAATTATACAAAGTCTTGCCTCATCCTGAACTAGAGCAATATCAGATGATTTCATTTTCCATAATATCAATATCGAAATTTTGTATATCGTTTTGACATGTCATTGACGTAACCGCCATCTGAGAAGTAGGCAATTTTTTTTTCATATTAAGCCGATATTTCTTGAAATCACAAAATTAACATCAATATCAATTTTTTTGTCACACTAGTATTGCATTGATCTACTTTTGTGTATTATTGTAATTATTATATTTGGTGGAAAGACTAATATAGTGATATATGTATTATTATTATTATTTTGGTTGTTATTACTTTAAATATCGATTTTCGTCGTCATCAAAAAATTAATTAAAAAGTTTTTATATGTTATAATTTCTTTCACTGCAGATTGTCGGGAACTGTAATTAGTCCTAAAACCAATTTACAGATGGCGTTCCGGTGGAATTTCGATTTGATCGATATTGATACTATCGAAAAATTGGAAAGATCGATTCCGACAAATGTCGATATTTCATCATGGATTGACGTGCCTACCATTTGTTTACAGAGGAAATATGTAAATATAGGAAGACATACAATCTCTTGCGACTAGTCCAAAGTTTTTTCAAGTTAGATTGCTAAATTTCTACAGTATATTTGT
>WSZQ02019199.1:9865-20562 GCA_019419845.2 Weissflogia rhopalogaster | reverse complement strand
TTAGCATCTGTCATCAATATGATAGATTTGTATTTGGGAATATTCAAATTAGCATTGTTAACAATTCGAAAGTGAAACTAGAATATATCTCTAGGACATTAAAACAATTTAATAATTTTCCATTGGGTACATCATTAGATATTACAAATGCATACATCATAAAACCAAAAATAAAATTCATGATATTTCATACATAAAACTGCCTATACACATACATGTAACGACGTTCTCAGGTTCCAGTAGACAAAAATCATAAGAAATACAAATTATTTCACATAATTTCCTTCAAGTATGTCCTTTAAACATGTAAAACAGCTAAATTCATCATTTCATTCGAATTACTGCTGAGCCAACAACCCAGCCAAGTCGTTATTCAACTCCTTTGAATCCACCGTCAGTGCTTGTTTCTTCGCATGTGCCTCCAGCGTACCACACATCTTTTTATGCATAAACCAATGCATTCGCTGACATTCCTTATCGCAATACGCAACACACTTGCAATTTGCGCATTTTTTCATGGCCTTTTCCTCACCACAGGTGCCACAACTACCAGATTCATCAACAAAAGCACGCTGACCATTCACAGCAGCCGAGACGATGCTCAATGCAGAAGGTGAATTCTCATCAGCTGTCAAAGAAGCCACCATTTGACGAAACAACGTACTTTCGATAAACGGAAACGCTTTAACTGCTTGACGTATCATTAAATCCATTATTTCCTGTTCACCTTTGCGATTAACTTTCAATAAATTACGCGAAAAGACATCAACAAACGTCTTTTTCTTCTCATCCTTACTGTCTTTCTTAGAAGCCTCTTTCTTGGGATCATCATCATGTAAAATCTTTTTAATCTCACCCAACATAAATGCAAGGTAATGATACTTAAAACCCAGCACCTCATTCGTCGCCTTCGCCTTCATTTCCTTCTCAGACATTAATTGCAAAACTTTGACAACACTATCAATATGTTCAGCAAGAGAATATGCATTCAAAAGCATAGCAATCTTTACAGGATGCATGTTATACATTAATACAAGTTTGTAGACATTTTCTGCGATTTCCTGATCGAGATATGGCTTCGTTTGACTACCTTGCAGTTTAGTATAGTGATCAATATCAGCTTTTGGTATAAAATTATTGATGGTGCTTACGATATTGTGATAGCCTACGAATGATGCAAGTTGTGCTGCTGTTCGATTAATGGAGTTTAATGCATTGGTTTTCACTCCTGCAGCCAGCAGGACATGACAGACATCGACGTTACCACTCAGTGCTCCGAAATGTAGAGTTGTATAGTCGTTTGCATGCTCGCATTTGTTCACATCAGCACCCTGTTAAATTGAAATAAATACATTTAGGACGTTAAACGAAGGCAAAATGGTTTGCTTACTCGTTTCAGAAGAACTTTAACCATATCTGTATTTCCTCGGTATGCAGCTTGTTGTAGGGGAGTCATTTTATCATCATCAGTGAAGTTGATGTCTTCTTTCGGATTCTCAGCGAGAATTCTGTAAAATTCTTCGAGGTTTTTCGTCTCTATGGCTTTCATTATCGCCTTCTGCACCTCCGTCAACGTACTTTCGGTCTGTTCAGCAGGAATTTCTTTCTTATTTGCCATTTTTATTGCAGTTTTCAGAACTGTTTTGTTGAAATACTCAGGTTTCTGGCAAGAAAAAAGTGAACTCGTTTCATACAATGTGTGATTGTTTGAAGGTTTGAGGTTATGTTTGCTGCTGTACCCTTGGTAGTGTAATACCAACCTAAAAAAAATTCAAACTTATAATTTCCTTCAATTTTGCAACGTTTTTAAATTTTCTATATTTATTATTACGAATCACACTAAATTTTATCCTGACCTGAATACTTTTAACCTTCCCAGATTTAAAATACAGTCCTGAAGAAATTAGTGAAATTATTTTGTAATTTTGTTTTATAAGATTGGTAATGAAACAAATGCCGGTCCGTTGAAGACTGAAACAAACATACTACTATAATTGACGCCATGTTAGTTTTGATTAGTGTTTCGAATTGCGTGTGTGCGCTTGTTAATTATTAGTATTTCAAGTGAAGTGAATTAAATAAAGTTGAGTAGGGTGATCGTAGTCATTTTATGAAAATCCTGTGTATAATTACTTAATTGCATGAGTGTGAATCGTGCCACCAGTGCATTACGTGAGGAGGTGTACATGAGAAAACTGAAGCGTCAATACCAGGTAAATAAAATAATGTATTTGTAATTAATGTAGTTGATGTTCCAATTCTGTAAAATAATCGATACATTTATTTCTTCTATATATTCTATGGGTTGTTAATAATTCACTTGTAGTCGAAAATACAAGGTTATACAAATTCAAATAGATTTAACCTCCAGAATTAAGTAATAGCACATCTTCTCGTAATATGAAATAATTATTTCGAATTTCATTTGGCGTAACATAATTGATAGTTCCTCTGGGACATGCTCTGGGATAAAAATTCAACAGAAGATTAAAATGTATAGTTATATGAATTCAAGAAATGAAGTAAAGAAAAGTTATGACTCGGAACTTAACCTAGAAAGTAAAGACAACACAAATTACCATTTACGTTAAGGTTATTAATCACTTAAAAGCCTTAAATCACTTCAAAGTTTATTTTCTATGATGGAAGACCTAATCTTGAATACTGGCGAAAATATCGAAAATGTATATCAATATTTCTATACCTTTGGGTATAGAAAGACGAACCTTGATAGTTTAGATATAAATGTATGCAATGAAAGCATCGATACTTATTAGTATCGACATTATCAAAAACGCCTTTTTTGATTTTTTTACGTGTGTATCCCTATGCTCGGTCGATATGGATCAGTCGGACCCTGCGTTGGTGTGACGGGGGTAACGATAAATAAACGGCTAAAACGACTATCGATCAATATAATTTGCACCGATGAGAGGGTACTTAGGGTCCTTGAACCCGCTTCGCTTATCCCCCTTTGAATATTAGGACTCCAGACTGTAAAAATCTGGAATATCTTTATTCTGAAAACGGTTCAGAAAAGTGTGCTCTCTATGTAGATTGAATATAAACTTAGATCAGAACAGCTTAGGTTAGATTGGATCTTATTATTTTTATTAGATTTGATTAGCTTTGGGATTAGGTACACTGGGTAATGCTTGGTTATACGCTGGTATTCGATGTAAAACACTGAGCAGGTACGGAGTTCGTTGGGACATCAAGTTATAAATAATACTGATTTTTTTATGCCGCCTCCCTTTTGCCTTTTATATAAGTCAACATTTATGAATGCATCGAAACATTGAGAGTGTCGAAAAATGAATGTGTCGATACCAAAGTACCGAATAAAAGTATCGCTACTTATTAGTAATTATCCAAAACTGTTTACAGCTTGTCAAAGAATGCAATAATATTCATACAACTTCCCGATTTTTAATTTATAAGAATCGTCTATTGGCAAAATAAATATCAATGGATCACATATCGATATATTTAATGCTGATCTTCCTCCTTCTTCCTAGGCCTCGGACCTGTTCTTATAGAATTGCCTCAGGTTTCTTGGGACGTGGAATTCCACGAGTCTCCATCGTTTAGATGGGTGGTCCAATGGCCTTTGTTTGTTGGGGATACTGCTCTTTCCTCTCATCCATCCTACTTCATTCTCTTATATCGAGGGCTTCTCTTATATCGTTGCTCCGTTTTCTTTTTTTTTTTTCTCTTAATGTCCCTTAATGTGAGTCCACTGATCGATTAGTGTCATTTCGGAGGAGCGAGAAATTTGCATGGAGACACTGCTGTACCTTCACTTTGCTAACCGATCTATCATTATTCCTCCAGATCAACGAGTGTAAAGCAATTTTGCAGGCCCTTCTCGGTGTCTTCCAGACTTCATTTGGTCTTTGTTGAGAGCTTGTAATTTCCGCTTCTAATTACCAAGCACTTCGTTTTATTGCGAGTGCTGAAGGTCCTATTCCTATTCAACCATAAGAAGAGCGTCGTTGGTATAGCAAACTATGTTGAGCCTCTGTATCCCCATCCTGAACCATGCGTTAACCTTTGGTATATCTTTAATGATTTCATCCATCGCTTTTAATGTTTATCGACTTTTTATTTATCAATATTGATAAATTAAAACTAACAGCATTTGGTTAAAATAAATTTTATTACAAACAATAGAAAAAGCAACAGATAACTTTTTTTCCAAACTTTTGCTTACAACATAAAATCTTTTTGAACAATATGCAATGGCTGTTTGCACTTTGTTCTCAAAATAAATCTATAAATATTAATTATACTTTTCGTTACAGCAAGGGAACGCAGTGGAAAGTTACAAGCACTTAACTAGATACTAACTAAATTGCTTTCCTAAATATTAACATCATTAAAAGACGGCATTGTCCGCCATTTTGAATAAAATAGAACCAACACATTGGTAGGTTGGTTACACTGGTTTCAGTTGAGCTTTACAAATATATCAAGTTTGGTGCCTCCAATTGTACCTTTATCAATTAGCATTAAAGTATGTTGTATTTGATTATATAATGGACTTAATTATCTATGCGTTTAGGTAATAGCTGTAAATATCATAGTTTACACAAGTAGACAATGTTTCAGTTAATAGCTTAGTTAGCCGCATATTATATACGAAACGAATACGTAACAATTATAAATATTTGTCATCTATTAATAATCGCGAAGTGCGATCGTAAATCTTAAATGTTAACATTTTGTTTATACGATTTTATTCCCAATAGGATTTTCATCTGATTTTTGTAATAGCTAATTGTATTAAATTGTTGTTGGTTACACTAGGCTAGGTTTAAGTAATTAGTATTTGAGAGGAATTAAATGGCTGTTTAGTTCCTCCCTTCAAGGTATATTAATCTTATTGTTATAAAACTAGGAAACTAATGATTACTTGGTAATCGTTAGTTTCGCATTATTTGTCTCTACGTCCTAGTCGTCACCATGCATTGGTCTGTTGAGAACCGCATGGAAATTCTATATTGCTACCTAATACAATTGTCTAGTTTCCTCAGCAGGCAATCGATCAACTAATAAATGTCAAATCGTACACGATAAATATATAACTATACAATATATGCATTACGTAAGCGTATGATGTACATTCAGCTGATTATCAGAGGTGAAATTGTGGTGATTTTTTGTAAGCAATCGAAGACTAATGGCTGTTTAGTCTTAGATTCTTATTGTGTTTGCTTTGGTGGTTAACGGTATTCGGTTGATTTGGTTAGCTTACAACTAATCAAACGTAGTATACATCAAAATTTGGCTTTTTGTGGGCCTGATCGTCGAGGACGATCGTGGTATCCACGGGCGTATTACCGTCTCAGACGTCTTCGGGCGGCGGTGTTGTGGGCACCCCCTGATAGTCGAGATTCACGTGGTTGTTCTCCATTCGCACAGCAACGCCATTGGTTTGGGATGCCTGTTGTGTGTCTCTCCAGGGTGTTGTTAATATTTTAAATCTCTGCATATTGAAAAATAATAGATTTTAATAATAGATTAATAGGACCACTCATTTTATTTTAAAATATATGGTCTAGGTGAGTAAATTCTTATTTAAACATTTTCTATTTTCTGCCAAAAACACTCGATCGTGTCAGTTCTCTCGCAAATCTGTATTAGTCTTCAGAACGTGGTATAGTTTTTGATCCTTTTTGATCATGTGTCTAATAAATTTAAATTTTGACAAAATTTTAGCTTGAACCAAAGGTCGTTAATCTACTTTAGCCTTTAGAACATATCAGAGCCTTATGCTCAACGTTTTTCAATGTTACTTGATTTCTTCGATCTCACCGAAAATCAAAAAGGAAACTGCCTCCCAATTAATCAGGTAAGCAAATATAGAGCTAGGCCAAATTTAATTGAAAAAATATACCTTTCGCAATGATCCAGGCGTTGTAATAAGTTTGTAAAAAGCAACAGTCGGTATCATGATAATCGACGATCCTGTAATACACCAACCCAAGGCATTCGCCCACGCTGGATACTCATAATCCTCGTACCGCAACGGTTCATAGCCCAGAAGACCATAAACGATAATAAACAATAGAAAAACAGGTGCTGCAAACCGCCAACAGAAGCGCCAATAGATACCAGGTGCAAAACCAATCATATCCTTGATATCATCGCAAAACCGTTGCGTTCCATATATCCAAGATACGGCAATCGCTTCGAAGAACACAGCAAACAGCATACTGTAACCCGCCGCGTATCGATCCAGAAGATGGAAGAAATAGAAGCCTCCCTGCGAGCAAGATGCCAAACCGACGATAAAATACAAACTGAAGAGACCTGCCACGAAGACCTCTCGATTCCGACCAATCTTTGGGAATTCATCACTAAGAGCGGTTATTATCGCTTCTGATCCTCCAAACTAAAGAAGAAAGTTAGTGATGGAATGGTTAGATATGGTGGGATACTTACTGAGCTGTCAAGGCCCAATGTCAACAGCATCATAAAGAAGATCAAAGCCCAGAAG
Organism: Weissflogia rhopalogaster; assembly: GCA_019419845.2. Taxonomy (NCBI): domain Eukaryota; kingdom Metazoa; phylum Arthropoda; class Insecta; order Coleoptera; family Staphylinidae; genus Weissflogia; species Weissflogia rhopalogaster. Next base: position 14,060 of record WSZQ02019199.1, on the reverse strand, counting down.
ATGCTCCCCGGCATGGTGGCTATAGCAGCTGGATAGACTACGAACACTAGGCCAGGACCCTCGGTAGCGACTTCCTGTATAGGCATGTTGGCAGCGTGCGCCATATAGCCCAAAACGGAGAAGATTACAAAGCCAGCGATGAAACTTGTTGCTGAATTTATAATCGATGTTAATATTGCATCCCTTTGAAATAGAATAAAGGCCAATAAGAACAAACAAATGCTCATATGCTATTAGATCTTACTTGTATACATTGTTGTGGTATTTGTTATACGAAGCATACGCAAGCAAGACACCGAAGCCTGGTCCCAATGAAAAGAAAACTTGCGTTGCTGCATCCACCCATACCTATTAAAATACATTATTAATACTAAGGACCAAGAAACGGATGAAGATGTTCACATACTTCAGCTTTGGTGATAGCTTGAAAGTTTGGATTCAAATAGTATTTGATTCCCTGTGCACTACCAGGAAGTGTGATTCCACGGACTAAAAGAATGAGTAGGACAGCATAAGGGAAGAGTGCTGTGAACCAGACAACCTTCCCCGATGTGGAGATTCCCTTCCAGAGGGAGAAGTAGCAAATGATGTAAACAGCCAGTAAACATAGAGCGATGTCCCATTTGATAGCTCCCAAATCATGGAGACCTCCACTTTTATGAAGCTCTAATATCACACGACTATAAAGGAGTAATATTAATTTATAGAAATATAATTTCTGTATAAATAAATATACTTGAAATATTCTGATGCAGCTGTGTTCATCTTGGGATTATCCATAACTGTAGTGTTGGTAGAGTTCGTGAAGTTTTTCGAAGTAAAATCAAACTGAAAATTTAAGTGTTTAGAACTATTCACAACAGATGGGGTTGTAAAGAATAGGGACCAACCTGTTTACAATTCGGCGTGTTCCACTCATTATCGCAAGAAGTCCACGGTAACATATCCGTAAAGGAAGCGAAAAAGAACCGCAATGCCCACGCAATGATAACATTGTAGTAAAAGTCGACGTAAAAAGCAATCAAAACGACGGCATAACCAATTCCTGTGGATTTAGAAAGACAATAAAGACGACTTAATGACGCGATTGTTACATCCGCAACATTTGCATCATGATGGAATTTTTTGCATTGTATTTTTATTGCCTTCCACGTGGACCACAAAAAAAAATCGTGAAATGATTGCTTGAATGCACACGAACAAGAAGCTGGCTTAACTCGAGTAGTCCACCCGAGAAACCCCTTCCCGAAAATGTATAGGGGATGAGGGCTTGGCGGAAACTAGAAGGAAGAGATGGTAGTGGCGTATTGCAAGCCACAAGTGCGGCGGTAATGTGAAAATGATGCGGAAAGAAAAGCCTAAACGCGCATTGTTGCGCCCGCCTCTTCGCGACTCAATTATCCACTCCGGAACCGGAAACTGCCGCCAGTCCCCAGTTGCTGCGACAAAGTTCTGGCAACCGCCATATTGGGGCGTGCGCCTCGCCGCGGGGAAACGGTGGCCGGTAGGCCATGAAATGTGCGAAGCACTCCAAAAGGATTTCACCACTTGCACGCCGAGATTTCTGCCATTCTTTGGGATTACTTATACAGCGCGCCAAAGAAGAATGATAGTGCGGATAATTCTGGGTGTCCGCAGCAATTTTAATATTCGTTCTCGAAATATGCCTCAACCGTCAGTGGGAAGACTAAGATGTCCCCGGAAATTACCTTTAAACAACGGCACCAGCCGCCCCCAGCATGTGATGGCACCCTTCCGGTTGAACTGGCCGAGGGCTAGCTCCATATAGAAGAGTGGGATGCCGCCGACCACCAGCATGATGCAATACGGAACCAGAAACGCACCTGGGTAGTGGAAAAAAAAACGCAAACTTGTTTAGTTCCTCGTTGGCTATGTAGGGAACGTGTAATGTAGGAAAAAGCTTTTATGCGGGACATCACCCTCCCAAGCCCACCAATGGATGCCGCCATCACAACCCCGACTTTGCTTTGATATTCCAACGACGGCGGTGACGACTCGGGAATATCCGGCGATGTGAGGGTGGGTGCAATCGTGGGATGGGACTGGGCTCGCGCAGAGTGGTGCGATATTAAAGTTCATTAAATCGTCGTGATTTAATTAGGAGCAACGCGTCCTCCCATAGAAGCATTGGAAAGCTATGTAGCTATGTATCCAATTTACTTACAGCATGTTCTGGTAAATGACAAACGACAGGCAGTGAGCGAAATTGGCGTATTTCAGTAATGTATCCTCAAAGTCCTGGGACATACGGAATATAATCATTTGAATTGGATATTGATGGGATCTGATATGCCCTATGTTTCTTTGACTTACGAATTGAATTGTTGCGTTTAAAAGCGTATAAGAATATATCGCATTTGCTCGACTTATTGCGACTTATTCCAGGACATTCCCGACTTTGCGAATCATCTTCCCCTCATGTCTGCGTCCCTGGGGTTGAGGTATTAAACCTCCTTCTCTGCTCTGCTTTACGTCTGGTTCGCATCTTGAACATTGTTCTAAGAATAGTTTAATTTAAACCATTGACAAAATGTAATATTTCTGAACGAAAATTGATTTATTTTGTTTCGAAAATACTTGATCAAAATTGACCCAATCCCTTAATATATAAGGAACAAAAAGGTTCAAGTCTGAGATGTTACTTCCTGTCCTCATTTGAGATCAATTAATACCCCCCCTCACAAGTTTAGTATTCCTATCAAACCCGAAAAGTGGTAGTGCATTTATGCTCTCCGAAGCCCTCACTCCAGTCTCCCTTGATGACTATGATGACTCTATTATATTCATAGCAATTGCCCTGACTGCTCCTCCGTTCCTCCGTCGCCAATCACCACCCGCTGATAATGGTTCGATACTTTAGCACGCGAGTTGCGAGTCGCAGGGACAAAATTGGGCGAGAGATGGTCTGGCCGAGTGATCTCTTAAGTGCCTACAGATTGGCTCCTCTCTGTGTCAATAATCTGTTCCTAATTGAATTCCACGTGCCGGAAACGATCCTTCGTTCCCTCGTAATCATCATCGTCATTGAGACCTAATTTTCATGTAAAAGCCTATTTCATGTAAAAACTATTACTTGTTCGCTTTTTGTGATTGGTTTCCGAGAATTTACTCGGAAAACATAGAAAGTGAATTAATCTCTTGCACTTATTGTTCGTGACAGATTGGACAGGATTTTTACGAATGTTGCAATTCATCATGACTTTGGGTCTTTTCCGTGTCGCTGTTTTTGAGACGCGCACACCGCTGACATTTAATTGATTCATTGTTTCCAATTGCTTTTCTCCCTGGATTTGTCGCCGGGAACGAGATTTCTGTGGTGTATTACCTCTGACACCTTTTGAACGTTGAATAGACAAAAGTTTCTTATCGCTCCGGAGCAGGTTATAGAAGATAGACAGAAGTCAGAAATGAAAATCTCATTTTTCAATGTTTTAATAGTCCCTCGGTTTGTTATTCTTGCTTGATTAAAATTTCCACCGATTTTGATATCTTTTGTTCTTGCGACCAACAGACAAATAATAAATCGGTGTAATTCAGTTTCAGTCGGATGGTTACGGGCTTGGGTGGATTTTGTACGTGTGTATGTGTCGATTGGGCACATCAACCCTTCAACTGCACGCGCCCTCCTCAAACATATCACAATACGAGCGTAAAGCCCTCGGTGCGCGTCCGAACATGCCACCACTCGTGCCGCGGAACATTCCGCGATTCCTCGCGAGTATTACATTGCTCCTGTTCCTCCCCGCCGACCTCCCAAACAGTTGGTCGTGATACAATTCAGTAGACCCCATTTTCCGTACTTTTAGTTCTCTTAATCCAATTTGGTTTTAAGGGTAGACATTCTAATTTTGTATGTATACAAGTCTAATGTAAAGCGGTTTCATTAAATATAGTATACTTACCACCACCATTTTTGTAACATAAGTAAGGGAAGCGCCACACGTTGGCCAAATCAACGGCGAAGCCAATGACGGAGAGGAGGAAGTCAACCTTCTTGCCCCATGTCTCGCGTTCGTCGCTATTTGGCACCGGCGTTGGTGTGAGGGTTGTCGTCGTCGTGGTGCCGGTGAGGATCGTCTTGCTGGACGTCATCTTTACAGCGTTGGCAGACGATACGCTATCCGACAAATCGCTACTGATAGGGAAACAAACCCAAAAATTGATAGAAGATGAT